>QKQZ01015927.1:0-17830 GCA_003595255.1 Solenopsis fugax | reverse complement strand
TATATGGGGCTTAGTTTTTGAGATATTTTGCTGTCCAAGTTAAAATGGGACACCCTGTATAGGTTATAGTTGTTAATATTCCACAACCCCCCCTGCTACTCTACAAACGCATCTTTTTTTCTTTCTTCAGTAAATTGTAAATTACGTTCGTTCTATATATCCAATGAACTTCTATCTATAAGATGATTAATAAAATTCTTTTAAAAAGTTTTAAGTTTTATTTAAAAAATATTTAAAACCCAAGATTATAAAAAAAATTTTTTTAATATATATTATAAAATGTTATTAAATTATTTGGTGGCACTTCTTTGTGTGTAAAATCTATAAAAGATCATTAAATTGTGTTTTTTATAAAAATGCCTTTCATGACATTTACATTTTCCGGACAGAAAAATATGCACAAAATGTTTAAAAAATTTTTAATCCTTAATATTTTCATATTTCTAAATATTTTATGAATATTTTATGTTACCTGGGTTATGAAAAAAAGATGTCAAATGATTTTCTGCTCATACGCTTTGATTAATCGACTAAGGACTCTCTAATAACATTCATTGTTGCATACAAAAAATTAATTTTGAAAGCGCTTACAAAACCCATGAAAACCAATCTGAATTAATTTAACATTTATGTTAGTGAGTTAATTTTTAACTTCAACTAGTTATTCTTAATACACATAAATTTTTAACTTTTTATCTAAGTTAAAAATTTATATATATAATGTTTTTTATATATTATGTGCTTAATCATTAAATTAGTTTAAAGTTGATTTTATGTATTGATCAATGTTTGAAAAATCATCATTCATATCACTCACAATCATTCAAACGTGATTACGAATCGCAATTTTAATAAGATTCAGTGAAAGAATCATTTTTAAGTGTAGATGGAATGTTTTTTTATCTCGCAATGAATAGGTTTTTTTTTTCATTTTTCTATATTAAGAGACTTCACACAATTTGAATGAAAAAGAAACATCGGTCAATTTTCTTTAATTTTTAATATGTTATAGTTTCCTGATGAAAATTCAATTGACTGATAATGTTTTTTTTTTGCATAAATTGTACGGGCTTCTTTCAAAACTTGATTTATTGTTATACATATAAGAAATTAAAATTTCTTTTGTTAAATATTGTTGAAATAAATTGCATTTAATTTTGAGATTTAAAATGTGACGAGATTTAAAACCTAAAAACAATGTTTAATCTAAATTTCTATAAAAATTATATACTGTGAAAATAGTAAGAACTAAGTAAAATATTAATATAAAGAATTAGAAAAATTACTAGATAATTTTAATAAATATAAAAAAAGCTATGTTCTATGTAATTATAGTTTAGAGAACTTAAAGTCTTAATACTTATTATTACACATAGTATTGATTATTAAATATATTGATCACATAATATGATTTTAAAATCTAATAACTTAATACTTTAGCATTACAAAAAAGTAACGAAAAAGTAATGAATCGTTATTGTCCAAGTAACGATAACGGTAACGAGTTACTTCTTACAGAAAGTAACGGTAATGGTAACACGTAACTTTTTTAAGGTATCGTTCCCAACCCTGGTAATAATCATATTCTGATTACATCCATTCTGATTCTAACTATACTGGACTACACTGAAATAAAATCTGGTTGCAATATTGGAAATCTGATTAATTCAACCAGTACGTCTGTTCAAAACGAATCAGAATCCTTATTATAAGAGTATAATGTTTAGTGCCAATCAAGAGCCAAACACAAGGTCTTTGCGTGTAAATCCATATATTTTCCCTCGAAATTTACATAACAAACGTTTCGGTCCCTAGGATTTTATATATATAATGTTTTTTATATATTATGTGATTAATCATTAAATTAGTTTAAAGTTGATTTTATGTATGGATCATCCTCAGTGTGACAGCATATGTTTCGGCAATAATAATTAGTCGAATGTGTTAATTATCTCGCTAGCTGGTCGTCCTCCCTTCACAGAATGCTCATACATTTTAAACACTAATCCACGAGAGAACGAAATACTATATAGATAAAAGTATTTCGTTCTCCGTACAGTTCACTTCTTACGCTCTTTACTGAATACCGATTTGAGAATGTTCGATTGGTGATTGAAATGTATGAGCATTCTGTGAAGGAAGGACAACCAGCTAGCGAGATAATTAACACATTCGACTAATTATTATTGACAAAACATATGCTGTCACACTAAGGATGATCCAAATCCTAAGAACCGAAAAGTTTGTTATATAAATTTCGAGGAAAAATCTATATGGATTCACACGCGAAGTGTTTGGCTCTTGATTGGCACTAAACATTATATACTCTTAATTTATTTCCTTGGAGCCTACCTAGTTTGCGATTTCTTATTATAAGATTTCGTAAATTAATTTTCGTACAAAATAAAAAATTACTACTACTTATACTAAAAAATTACTACTACTAGTACTATTATATCAAGATATAACTCTATGCTTTAATCTTCGAATTCAACTGTGGGGACTCACAAGAGAAATCATCTTATATCGGAAAATAATTTTTAATGCTGCGTCTTTTATTCTATCATGTAACTTAATCTTACGAGAAATGGAACACCGCTGCATCCATTTAATGGCAATCCGTATACTGCTGTGTACTAAAAGTTCTGTAAAACCAATCGAAAAGTGTTAATCAATCCTTATAATAATCATATCCAAATGTACCAAAATATTTAATTATAATAATCAGACATTCTGTTTGTTTTTAACAAAATTTGCTCATCTAAATATATCTTGTTAATTCCATCATAATTGTTCCATAAAATTGTTTTTCCCGTATATATTTAATATTTGTTTTATGATAACTAAATTTTAAAACAATTATAGGAGCTCTGTATTTATATAAATTATTACTGTTCTAATATTAGTAACAATAACATGTAATGTGTTAACATGCACTGACAAAAAAAAATGGTTTTGAATACTACTATTTAAATATTATTTATAATCATTTTTAGCATCAACTATATATTTAAATTACAAAAATTAACACCATTTTTTGTCAGCGTAATACTTTGTATGTTATTATTCCTAACATATCATGGTAATAATAACTAAAAGTCGAGTTAGTGACTATAATTACTTTAACTCTCAACTGATACACTATGTTCGATTCGATATTTTGCCACACATGGGTGTACGTCACCCGACCATTTTCAATTTGCGTATATCTCGATATCTAATGCATAGAATTTGAACAATTTTTTTAAATCGATACGCCAGAAGGTCAAGAAGAAGGCTAAATAGGTGCAAAAATCGAGAAGTTAAATATATTCGAAATATTCGGAAAAGAAGGAGCGAACGATTTATGAATGCCAAGCATTTTTATAAAGATGCTCAGGTGTACGACATCCAGTGTGTCAGTTGAGGGTTAATATTTAGTTAGTAATGATAAATGTCAAATACCTTTCTTTCAATATGCAAAAAAGAGCACAAGAGAAATTGCTCTCTGTTCGTGTAGATTTCTCTAGAGAAAAGCATTAATTTTATCATAGCCAACTTTCGTATATAATCTTCTTCATTTCATTCAGCTCTGCATATCATGCGCTACACGCGTGAGACATCGTTGAAGAACACGTTCATATAACTGATCGTCAAAACGGATAAATTCTTTCCGACACACACACCATTAATTTCTGCGTTTTTCTTATAATTGCACAAATTTTATGGCGAATTCGGTTGAACGCACTAGTGCGCACTTATGCACATTAAAACCGCCGTACACTAATCGACGAAGGATATGTATTTAATAAATATATAAACAAATTAAATTATGAAATCCTCAATCGATATTTCATTATGCTATTTGATAAAATATATTTTTTATCATTCAAGGTACTTATATTTTATTTCTAAATAAGATTAGATCAGTATACAGCAGCTTTAACATGCATCAGTGCGTACTAGTGCAATTCAACCAAATTCGCTATTAAATTCGATTGTATATATTCTCACGATATGTAACTGACAAGGGAACATTTCCAAATGTAAATTTCCGATTTTAATGAAACTTTGTATACATATAGTTTACATAAATAGATGAATTTAGAAAATATCAGTTGCTGTCCAAAAACGATTTTAAGGGGTAAAATCATTCCTCTTGTAAAGCGATTTTAAGGTTTTTTATTATATCTCAAAAACTATTATATTTAAGATATCAAAAAATGTTTTATAAAAAAGTTTTACAATAAAATTCCCTCTATTCATTTCCGTCAATAACATTTTTTTTTTATAATTATTAAAAAAATTTTTTTTTATTATTTTTATAAAATATTATTAACAGGAATAAATAGATTTCATTTTATTGTACAACTTTTGTATAAAATATTTTTTGATATCTTGTTTTTGAGATATAATAAAAAAAGCTGAAAATTTCATTACACAAGAGAGAAGTGATTTTACTCCTTAAAACAGTTTTTGGGCAGCAACTGATATTGTCTAAATTCGTCCATTTAACCTATATGTATACAAAGTTTCATTAAAATCAAAAATTTACACTTGGAAATGTTCCCTTGTGAGTTTGTATTGTAACGTCAGTATCTGGGATCAGTTTTCGGTCGGACTGCTGCGATTGTGCGCAGTATGTTACAACTCGCTTTACAGCCCTGCAACGCGGCAGTGTCGATGGTGTCGATACGACCGGTGGTGGTAGCGGGCACGCGGGCAGTAGCGGGTCAACGTCGGTAGCGACCCGACGTGATGCGAAGAACCAAATTGGAGTCCCGCTGATTGGGTCTAGGTAGTCGCAGGCAACGTCTGGAGGTGGAATCATGGAAGAGATCTTTCAGAACGGCAACTATCAGAGGGAGACCAACGCTAACATGACCGCCATAGAGACACGAAAAGAGGTAAAGGGCCTTGCCTTGTTTTTCACGCATTCATTCGTGGCAAATCGATAAGTCGTTTTCTCGTATATCCGCCTTTTCGGAGTTGCGTCGCCGTCGAGCTCGCTGGTCGCGGAATTATACTCCGATTCCGGAATTGTGGAAACAGCACTGCTGACCGCGGACTCGCTGGATTAGACGAATGTAGAGACGCCGTTTAATCGATCTAATTCTAATTGAGTCGTGAACAAGGCGAATGTATGTCGCGCAGTGATCATCGGAGCATCGCGCAGCGTCTCTCAATTTATGTCAGTGACTCGTACTTTATTCTCCCCTCAGTAATCTCCCTCGTATACGTGCATTGTGTGAGTTTGCGGGCACAACTGTTGCGTACTAATGTTTGCTTTCGTCAAAACTGCAACATTCTATATCGACGATAAGAAAACAGATGGTTGACAGTGTCTCTCAAACTGGAGTGACTGTTTAAAGAAGACATATTAAACCGCAATGTATTCCAGGACTGCCTGCTCGACCATATGGAGATCTCAATAGTGGAAGCTGAGAAGAGAGCGAATAGAGCACTTAATTTAAGAGAATTCTACACAGTATACCTCATTGAAACTAAGTGAGTAAAGCAATAAAGAAACAAATTGTGTAATAGAATTCATTTCGAACTAAGATGTCTTATTTACAAATCGATCTTATTTAGGAAATGCTGTTTTCAGAGCATTTATATGTGATTCTTTTCTTTTTTCTTTTTACAGAGTCACTGACCCAGATTTCAAAAACGCACTAACTAGGATAAATTCGTTATGGCGGCGATATACCGAGTTTGAATTGCTTCGTGCTTATCTGGAGATTTCTTATCCCTACATCGTGTTGCCACCGTTACCAGAAAAAAAAGTTCTTTATGCCTGGCAGAAAGTGACCACTGACACTTTTGATCCCGACTTTGTAGATCGCAGAAGAGCTGGACTCGAGGTATGTTCTTAATTTGTAATTGCAATGTTATACTTTCCTCAGATAGCCAAGTCTGCATAAACAAATTTCTCACAAAGCATGCTATCAATTTTTTTATAGCAGAATGGTAACAATTTGCACACAATGTATTATTTGATGTCAACAAATTTCTGTCAAAAATAAGATAAAGCCGGCTATGCTATGTCACTAAATTGGCTGCAGAAATCGAGCATGATTTGAACATCGTAAACGTTTTTTGCTGTTAATCTGCCGTTAAATTACCCGCACGCGCAAATCTTGCTTTAAATTAAGCTTGTGAAATTGTTTGAGCGATTTGTTATTTCAACAAAAGTCAAAATTTATTCTTATACAATGAAGAAACGATTGGATAAATTTTTCTGAAATATAAATATAATAATTTGACACATTTTGATGAAATAAGTGTGTGAATAATCCATAATTTTCATTAAAATAAGACTAATTTAATTACTCATACATTCTAATTGAGGTAACCAGATAATTTGATTGCATGCATTCTGATTCTAGCCACTTTGGATAAAAATTATAATTATTAATTGGATATCTGGTTGATTGAACCAGCATTTCTTTTCGAGAGATAAATGAATTCTTATTGATATTATCAGTTTCCTGAAATAATTTTTGTACAGAACTAAAAACTGTACTGTCAAAATACATCTCTTATTTGCGTCCACCTTTGAATTCAATTTTAGGCACTCGCAAAGTAATCATTTTATTAGAATACCGGGGAAAAGTTTTATATGTAATCTCATATTCCGTGTATGGTTTTCTTTTTACGAGAAATATAACGCCGCCGCATCCATCTGATTGCGGTGCCAAATGGTATTGCTATTTATCAGAAGTTTTGTTGATCAAAGAGTATTAACTAAATCCTTATATCATTCTTAGATGTTCTGATTGTATACCAAAATATTTAATTTCAATAATCAGAAAATCTGTTTATTTTTAAAATTTTTGCCTAACTAAACGTAGCTTGTTAATTCAATTGTAATTGCTTTCCGTATGGGATAAAAATTTTGACACTTATTAAGTGGCAAATTACTCAAACAATTGTACAAGTTGAATTTTCATTCTACGAAATTTAAAGAGTACTATATGATAAAAGTTTTATAGCAAAGATATCATTGAAAATATTTTTGTGTTCACAGAATTTTCTTATAAGAGTCGCATCGCATCCTATACTTTCGCGCGACGAACATTTTATGGGATTTCTTCAGCAGAAGGACGGTTGGAGAGAAAGTGTTAAAGAAACAGGTAATTTTATATCTCTATGAATGATAAAGGAAAGATTATTGAAACTGCAAATTAAAAATTCATATATTAAATAATATCTTAAATAATCGTGTTTATTATTTTTTAGGGTATTTACAAATCGCAGAATCGAAACTGAAAGCACTTAGTGTAGCGGTGCGACTGAGAAAGCCAGACAAACGGTTTGAAACTATAAAAAATTATGGAATCGAACTACAAGTATGTTAGAAATCCAAATATTACCTTCGAATTATATATATTGTCATATCAATTTGCACGATCTTTTAACGAGCAATGGTTTCCAAGAATTTATTTTTTCCGTTTACACAGAAAAAAAAACATTTTTTATTTCAATAATATTTTTATTTTTAAAACGTTAATGATTATGTGTTGATATGAGATTATATATAACGTAACATACGTAATAAAAAAAGAACCCTGCACACATTACATTAAAAAAAAAACGGTTTCTGTCAAATTGGCTAAATTTTTTATATGTAGTTACTTTTGAGATACTGATTAAGAATTTCAATGACCAAAACCTCAGAATGGCTTAATTTTTTGGTTACCCATATGGAAAAAAACTATTAAAACGTCGTGTATAGTATTATGGGACATTACTATTTATTCCTATTGGAAACATGAATAGTTTACTATTCACTTACTATTTAGAACGAATAATTACTATTCAGAACTATTCGCCAATAGTCGCAGTCATGTAGTATTATGGGACATTACTATTCACGCACATAGTTGTCAATAGTTACTATTCAAGTTACTATAGAAATTGAATAGTAACTATTAGACATATGAATAGTTCGCAATAGTTCCTTTCCATACGGGTATGAAGCCTTAAAGTACTCAAAATTGCTTATATAGAAATTGTGAGCACAATTTTAGGGGTTCATAACCAAAAAATTGAGCTATTCTTGGAGTCTTGGTCATTGAAATTCTTAATCAGCATCTAAAAAGTAACCACATATAAAAAATTTAGGCAATTTGACAGAAACCGTTTTTTTTTTTTTTTTTTCATATATTGTGTGCAGGGTTCTTTATACAGTTTTATCGAAAAAAATATATTCTTTTTGTTCAATAATAATTTTCATAAGCTGAAAAGAAAAAATATTGGATAAAAAAGTAAAAATATCTTTAAAGAGAGAATATAAAAAATAATCATATTGCACTCCTTAAATTATTATATTATAAAATAATTTATACATTATTTTGCTGAAATTTAAGAATATCAAATTCTGTAAAGAAAATTAAATTATGTATATGTAATATTGTCATTATTCTATATGTATGGTGTTCCACTTTAACTTTGCCATTACAACTTTAATACTTACATATACAGAATAATTAGAGGAACCATATAATGTAAAAAGAATCATATGTTTCCATTTAAAACAATCGCATTCATATAAACTTGAAGAATTAATTGTAACGTTTTTGGTCCGCTTTCAAATCGTACAATTTTTGGCCAGAAAGTTTTTTTCTAAAACTTGCAGGTTTCAAAATATTTAACTGGCATAGTTAAAATGATACACTATGTGTAAACAGAAATATTTCTTGCTCATAGTATATGAAACAATGATTGTTAAATAGAATACATTAGTGTTACTTACTTTTTACAGAATAACTTGTGCAATCTCCTACGAGTACGCGCACGGCTCGTTGAGAAACAACACAGTCTGTATAAATTGCACGCCAATTATGGGCGTGTCTTCAGTGAATGGAGTGCCATAGAGAAAGGAATGGGCGACGAACTACAGGTATTCTTTGTTGTAAAAAGTAACGTCATAATATATCGTGCCGATAAACGGAAAACATCGCTTTTATTCGCAAATATTGAAAACTAAAAAAAGCGGCTAGATAAAATTTTAAAAAACGCTATTTAAGTTTGCAAAACACCGCATTACAGCTTGTTTTCTTAGAAATCTGGACATTACTTGGACTCGTTAGCGGCGACGATAGATACCACTCTCGAGGAGGAAGAACTCATAGCCGATCAGTTGAAAGAATGGCTGTTTGGTGCATCGGCTTTGCAGGCTGTAGTTAGACGCAGAGAAGCCTTGCAATTAGCTAAGGATGAAGCGCACGATGCCTTAACTGCCACGTTCGAACAGAAAGACAAAGTCATGCAAGGTATGCGATAAGATTCAAAAATTTTCGATCTGAGGATATAAAAAAAATGATAAAATAAGACAACTATTTTTATTTTTTAATACAATTATCTTTTACTTTAATATATTTTCAATACATTTTTTATAACAATCAATTAAATTTTATATTGTACTTACAAAATATTCTGAATTTTTGTCCTTAAGATAATTTAATACTGCGCAGATTCGTTTCTTCTTCACCTGTTTTATATCTTAACTTATTGTTAGCCTCTAATGTAATTACTTTTTATTTATAAAATTAAAAATCTGATTTACGTGGAAAATATATCAATGATGAAAAAATGATCTTTATAATGTTGAACTATTTCAAGAATAAAATTTCACAATATTTTTTTGTGCTATAGAAAATTCATTGTTCGAAAAAATCTATTGAAATAACGGGTGATTATATTAAACTAAAAATAATTGTTTTATTTTTATATTCTTGAGTCGAAAATTTTTGAAACTTACTATGCTATTAGAATGATTGTGCTCGAAGTATAACATTTAAATTTGATTTGTACATCCAATAGAGGAGAAGAGGGTATTATAGCTACTGTGGACATTACAGCTACCCCTGTTATCTCCATTATTAAGTGACAAATTCTAATAATTGTTTATGGAATTATTCAATTAGTAGTCCGCTATTTTTTAGTGGTGCTAATTGCCAATACACAATAGCTAACAATTGTTATAAGGCATTTTTACTTTTGCATTTCTAAACTTTTTCAAAGTTCATTTTAGCACTTAATTACATATACTTTCTCATTGTTTTTGAACTTGAGCGTATTATTACATGAATGTATATATACTTGAATGTTTTTTTGTTATTTAACTTTTCATTCGGCTGTACACACTTCGAGTTATGCAAAGTTAAATAATAACATGGGATTTTATTAATATTATTTTTTAAACAAAATTTTCATATCGAAATATTTCTTTGCTAAATCGATTGTTACTTTAAAGAGCGGTGTTCAAAACATTGGAGATATCATTTTATGTTTGTTATTTAATGTTAAACAGGGATAAAATGATATTTCTAATGATATCTCTAGTCTTTGATCGTAAAAAATTTTAAATCAGGAAAATTCTAAACGATGGAAATGAAAAATATACGATATAAATTTTGGAACAAAATACTATGTTTTTTAAACTAAACTGATTTTTAAAAAATATTTTTGTGCTAGCCATTTTACCATCACTTTTTTTTCTTCCCCCGATTATTCAGTGCGTCACATTTTTATAAATCATGTCCTAAGTAATAAATATTTCATTACTTTGACTCTAGAATCTGTTAAACAACACTTTGACAAATATAATCGTTCCAGTTTCAATATAAAATATTGATTATAAACAAAGTTCAATAAAATGAAAATGGATACTATATTATTCTCTTCCCTATATTATCACGAATAAAATACATATATTTTGAATATTATCGTGAATTTGTACGTATATTATATCGGGAACAAAAACTTTGTTTTCAAGGTAAGGCAGGTCTGATGTCACGTTTATTCGGCTCTGTGGATACCGAAGAAGTTCGCGAGTTGAAAATCCTTCAACTGGAGCAGCGAATTGCTCAGCACGATGAAACAGTAAAGCAAGTGGACGAAGATTTAAAGTAAAACCGAGTTTCTAACATCATTATAATCGATATTCATCGACAAATATTAATAATTTTAATAAATCTCTGTTTAGGTCTTTCTCTATTAAAGCCATGATGGACATCGAGAGGTTTCAGCATCAAAAAGTCATCGATCTGAAAGAAACTTTGGCAGCTTACTGTGTTCTGCAATTTAAACTAGCTAGGAAGGTCATTTAAATATTAAATTTGATACTCTGTACAGAATTTCCAAGTAAAACAAAAAAATCATGACATCAACATAGCGTCAAAATATCTTTAAAATAATTATTAAAATTTACTTTTCTAGTCGTAGTTTATTTTAACTTATTGTCATATTAATTTATTGTTTTACTTGAGTTCCTTTTGCAATACTTTTCTGGGCGATAACACTATTTCTTTTTTATCACAGGGTCTCCAAGCTTGGCAGCACATCAAAGGTTGTCTCGAAAGTATACCGTGAAAGAATTTGCGATACTTGACGAAACAGACTGTCACAGAACAATAATCGTCTTCACGTTTCTCATTCGATATACATTCCCGTATCTGTAAGTTCACTCACGCTTATCACATTTAATGTATATGATTGTTATTATTTAAAATGTCAGAATATAAGGGATATTATATATGTACATGTAATTCATGTTGGATATATATATATATATATGTGTGTGTGTGTGTGTGTGTGTGTGTGTCGGAACACATTATTTAAATATTTATATGTATTTAGTACACCGCCTACGCGCGAAAGATTGTACTTAATAGCGTACACGAAATTACGATACGCGAATTATATAATTTACAAAATTTACTATATGTAAATGACGATATATGTAATTATTATGATGTAATTTTTATACACTGCCCTTCTGTCATGTTCAAAGAATAGGCACATTAATTCCATGTCCACAATTAAATCTGATCTAATTACTTTCATGCATAATTAAACTTATTTTTGAATAAATATTTATTATATTATAATATTCATTATTGGAAAGCAATATGCGAGGAATTAATTAAAGTATTATTATTTATATATTATTTGTTTATGTACATTTCTCTATCTCTATATTTTCAGTATTATTGTTACAAAAAATATTGGCATTTAGGATGCGAATTTGTTTCCGTTAGTTTATAAGTTTCTTAATAGATCATGTATCAACACTTGAGATTTATAGAATCGTTACTATTGTAATTTTATTATATTTCAATCGCCTGAATCTCAAATATGTTTCTCAAAAATTATGCATAATAATCCTATGCAACGATATTTGTTGAAAGATTACTTCCTATTACATTTAAGTAAAGAAAAATGTACAATTTCTATGCGTTTTCACTTTATATTTATTTTCTATATAGACACGGTTATATATTGTCTCATATACATTTTTATACATATTTGGCTTTGTTATATAAACACGTTATTAAATATATATTATTCAATTTCCAATTATGTCTCTTTATTGACTGGCGTTGTATTTTAAAATTTCAGTTTTTCTTGAAAAAAAAATATTTTGTCTCGTTTATTTATTTATTTCTTAGTAGACAAGCAAAAATTCACCACTAACAAATACAGTCAGCTGTCAGTTTTGTCGAGGCAAAGCTATATGCAAAAGCATATTATCTAAAAGCTTTATAGATATAGGTTCCAGATTTCATGCATATTTTTATTTGTTATTGTGCTTTTATTGATTAAATGCGCGGAATTAGTTGCATATTTTGGGCCGATTTCTTAGGCGACGTCCGATTATTATATTGTTCCCCCGCTATCGTTTACGGCTTGACAATTCGCATCGATCGCGCATATTTCTGGAGTGGACCGATGTGAAAATTATACTGAAATCGTATTTTTCGGCAAATTTGTCATAAAATTTGTTACACTGTCCACACAAGCAATAAGTCGTGCACGATACACACATACATATACACATGCGGATACATATATATACACATACATTTATATAGAAAATAGAAAACGATCAGACGGCACGGTACACGGTCGAGCGCAAAAAAAAAAGGGAAAGTCTCGAATATTCGGAAAGGCTTCGGACATTCAGTTCCTGTTGACACACGCGGCATTCTCTGAGGATCGCACATCATTCGGACACCTCGGCGCCGATATCGTAATTGTAAAAACATTAAACTGAAAGCGGCTATCATTAACAGAATATCGACGTCTCTAATCCTGAACTAGCAACAACCGTTTGTCTCAGCCGCTCGACACTCATTCGCCCCGCTTGGGATGTGAAGATCCAGATTACTCAAGAGCGAGAATTTTGGAAATCGAGACCAATCGGGACGAAAGCTGAGGAAATCGGAGACTATAGATGAGGTGGGCGAAAAGCTCTCCCGTTTTACATTCCGAAGTCTCGATAGTGTTCGACAATTCTCATGTCCCGTCGATCACACGTCGTGACTCAAGGCAGTCGTTCCCAAAGCACTGTCTCGGACAGCTGCCCCTAAGCGAAGTCACGATAAAACACACAAAAACCAACGAACTCGACCAGGGTGACTACACCCGTAGGCAAAGTCAAAGCCAGCGCGTCCGCGTCGACTCAGGGTGATTACACTCCTAGGCATCGTTGATCGCAGTTACCGAGTGCCAGTGCCGTTTAAACAAAAGACTCATGTGTAACAATTACATATTTACAGACTGACATTTATAATAACTCAGAGTGTAAAGAATAAACATTATAACAACGCGAAACCACCGTGTGGATGTTAATCCATCTCCATTGGACATAACAAAATTTTTCTGATTTCTGTTAACTAAATTTGTTTAAATTCTAATTAGCATATATTATTGTTTTAATTATATTATTACAGAGCATAAATAATAGAAAATTTAGTTTAGTTACTCTTTAAATCTCGTAGAATAAAAAATTACTCGAAAAATTGCACAGGCTCCATTTTCACTCTAGAGTCTAATAAATTGATATTTAGAAAGTAATTGAACTAAATTATCTATTATTTATGTTCTGTAATAATATAATTGAAACAATAATACACGAAATAATTTGAATTTAAACAATTTCAATTATCAGAAATTGAGGCTATGCAATTTTTCGAATGACTTATCACTCTAACAAACAAACTTTGAAAAGATGAAATTTTTATATTTTTGATAAAACTTGAGATGTTACTCACATACATCCTTAATTCTAGACTAAAGTAGATTGTAGAATGTGATTATAGAAAACACTTTTGCTTTTTTTATTGCTGTAAATATCAAAGTATTTCAATAAACCATTTTATTAAAGAACCGATATCAATCCATGAACGCTAGTGGGGACAGTAGGCAACTAATTCCAAACACTGCACTGGATTAAATCAATAAAATTACAGCATCATATTATAAATAATATCGGCAAAAAGTTTGAATGCATTTGAAATAGATAAAGAGTCAAGATTAATTGACAAAATAAGTGATTTTTACGACCGACTGCTGCCAACCTTGTTTGGCAAAAAACGGAGGGAGTATGCGTTTCACCGAAGCCGTACCTTTGTGATCATTTCTTTTTTACAATTTATTGAAACACAAAGAACATCAACAAAAAAACAAAAAGTATTACATATCTTTTGCTTTCTATGATTTGTTTTGACCTAGAGCTAAGCATGTATTATATTACACCACTTTTTACAAATGTATAAATATGTATATTTTAAATATACTATAATAATATGGAAGTTGTGATTATAATTCTTTTTTTTAACAATACGTTTGTGTAGTTTATTTACTTCACTTGTCATTATTTTTTAATTGTTTTAATAAAGTACTAAACTTTCTACTATAATTTTAAAAAAATAATGACAATGTCTCAGCTATCTTGTATTTTAAGTATTCAAGAAGACACGAACTTTTTCATTGCGATTTTTAGTCGTTCTGTAAATAAATAAATAAATTTTGTTTACAGAACAATTAATATTTGCATTATATTGAAAATTGATATAAATCATAATCAAGTTAAAAGTTATCAAAACTTTAAATCTGCAGGCTTTCTTGCTGTAATTTTCCATTTTTTCCTAATTAACGATAAAACATTTTGATCGTGCTTATCGAGATTTTTGTCTTGAAACCAGCTGAAAAAAATAAAACATTGAATAATTTGGCTGATAATGGTTCATGCAGTATAAAAATGACGTCATTTTATTTAAATATCCACAGTTTTATTACTAGATGTAAATAGTTTGATTAAATTCATAATGTTCTACTTCCTTATCTTTGTAAATCAGTACAAAACACAATTTTACATAAAAATTGAGAAAAACAAAGTGTTTAATAACTTTGAAACCGAAAAAAGAAGTGTGATCAAATTTTATATGGATACGTAATAATAAAACAATTTGTGAAACTTTTATATTTTTGGTAATGCTTGAGATGTACACTCACGTACATCCTTAATTCTACATGGTAAAGTAAATCATAGAAAGTGATCGTAGTACACTTTTATTTTTTTTTGTTGATAAAATTATCGATGTATTTGACTAAACCACGTTATTAAAGAACCAATATGTCATGACCATTTATTTCGTCAATTAATCTCGACTTTTTCATTTATTCCCGGTACGTTCAAACTTTTAAATAATGCTGCATAGTGTATATACTTTTGAAATATAGAATGTGTATTTTAAAATGTAGAATATATATTTTCTACCATATTGTCCACAAAACGTGCGATTTCAGAGAATTATTTTCAGCCAACTCAAACAACTTTGTCAGTCCCCGCTCAACTGACAAAATATGAAGGATAATTATATCTAATTATGGATTTCACTGGAATTCCCAAAATAATTTTCAAGGATGTAAGTACAAAAATATACATATATTATTATGATATTTAGTATTTCGTAATTAGTTTAGTATTTAGTAAAAAACTATAGACAGTGCATTATGTACAAGAAATTTAAAGAAATTTTTCAACTCAAAATAATAGAAGAGAATCATTTTTTATTCATATATCTTTTAACACAAGAGCTTTCGGCATAGCCACTTGTAAGTAAACAAAGAATGAATTTTAATCAATAAAATAGCTAATTTAATATCTACAAACATTTTCTTTATAATTTTGATAATTGATGTGGAAAGAGAGAATTGTAAAAAAATTATTTATAATAATATTTTTAATGTAGTAAACAAGTGATGTCGCTACATTTTTACGAATATGACGTCATATTTGACGTCACATAAAAGAGAATTGTACAATTCATTAACATTTCATACTCTTATACGAAAATAATACGACAAAATTTCTTTATTTTTTCTTATGTGTGTGTAAATATAGTTTTTTAATTTTTATATATTGTTTACGATTAAATTACTTAAAACTATCTTTTTTATAAGACTCAATGTCATTTTTAAAAAATATTTGAAAAACTATATGGTCAACAAATTTGGAAACATTCAGGGGCCTATTAATTGTAAAGAACTCCTTACAAATCTTGTGGAGAATAGTTCTCGGCCAAATTGCTTCAAATTTTAATATTTTTGTAGCTTATGTCAAGCTGATTAAAAATCCTTTCGGTCATAAACTTAAACATCTTAATTTTTGCTCCAAACCTTTGGAAAGTGCATCTTATAGAAATAGTTAAAATAAATTTGATTTTGCAAACATTAGTTATGAATACAGTATATCATACATATACACTGTATGTATGAACAACATATTAACTATGCTTCAACATCACTACTGAAGTCAGTATTAAACGCAGTACACAGACCTCCACACCAAAATAAAATAGAAATTGTAAGTATGATAAGTATTATGATATATGTGCCAATTATTCGGCAATTAGTATTTAATATCGTGTTATTCCATGTTTTTAAAAAACAAAAGAACAATAATAATGATAATAATAATAATAATTTTAAAAGTAAAAATAGGAGCTAGAAATGCAACAAATAGTAAGGGAGAGTGGGTTAAGTCGGACCGTATTCCAAATAAGACCTTTTTAATTTAAATATATACGATTAAGCAGATTTACATGCCATTTATAATGTAAAGTCCTTATAAGATATCATGTGACAGCAGTTTGACAGTTCATTGTCATAACATTTATAGTAAAATAGACGTGAATATGTATTTTCAGCCATCGTGTAAAAATTTTTTAAAAAAAGAAAATTCTTGTAAAATCATTATATAAAAAATACTAAAATTTTGAAAGGTAATTGATTTAAAATAATTAAAGAGTGTAAAATTCAAAAATATCAATCATTTTGCGGTTTATTGTAAAATTTGTTTCAAAGTTCGAAAGGACTCGTATCCAAATTTTTATATCGGAATTGCAACCTGATCGTAGTATTGATGATCGGCAGACTAAATCTAGTCCTTGAAATGTGTTAAATTAGTAAAATATTATGAGTCATCAGACTTGGAATAATTGAATTTTATTGACTTCAACTCTAATTATATAAAATGTCACAAATTTATTTCTTTTTAATAAAATTTTTATTTTTTACTGTCAAATTGCTTGTTTTTGTTCAATACTAAAAAAATATATTAAAATCTTTTAAAATTCTATTTAAAAGTCGATAAAAATAGAAGTGTCCGATTTGGACCAGGGGGTGGTCTGATTTGGAACCAGTAGTTCCAAATCGGACTGGAAAAAGCGTTTTTACATTTTCCATTGTAGCTCAACACAGGTAAGAGATACGTCAAAATGATTTCAAGCAAAAATGAAGGGAATTAAATTATTTTTCCTTCGGTTTTACGATCGGACTTTATTTGCGCCTTATCTATAATAGAGAGCAAAAACTACAAATAGGTCCGACTTACCCCACTCTCCCCTAATATTTGGCACTTAAGGGGATGCTATAGTCAAAGGCGAACTCAATCGAGGTCGATAATGTCACCACTGAACTCCGGTTGTCCTGCGGACGTCTGCGGAACTAAAAATGTCGATAATTCAATTATCATATAAGTATCGCTTCTCTTCTA
>QKQZ01015919.1:0-28113 GCA_003595255.1 Solenopsis fugax | reverse complement strand
TCACATGAATATGCAAAGAATCTCTATCTTATATATATATATATATATATCATAAAAATATTAAACTTTATGAAAACATTCCAACAACACGCGACATATTATATATTGCGTTTTATGATTAACTTGCACATATGAAATCAACATTGTGAAAAATTTATTATTGAACACTCTTCTTGTGATATGATTCAATGTTATCGTCATCCTTATCCATCTATAACTCCCATACTGCGTTTTACTGTGGCAGCTAATGAGAGTCGCGATCTTCTCTCCTCATCCAATTGTTTTGTTAATAGCGACATTTGCGATTGTAAATCAGTCATTTGATTCTTTAAGGTTTTAACCGTTTCCGATAATGTCCTGCATATAAAAAGTACAAATAACAAGTAACAAATATTAATACATATACTAATATACATAATATTATCATGTTATATTACATTATTATTAATTTCTGATAAAACTAATATCAATATATCATTTAATTTCTAAGCTTATATAGCATAATAATGATAAAAGTAAGAATTAAAAGAAAAAACCTTAATTTTGTCTCCACTTTTTCTCCCTCAATTTAACTAGTAATATGACGATAAAATATTTCTGATACAAATTAAAGCTCCTAACTCCTCGAGCGGTCATATTGAAGTCGTGACGTCATAAGCGAGAAATAACACGTAAAAGTTTCCGCCATGGCATTTGTAAATAAAGAGAATTTGGATAAAACAGAATAACGAAATCGCTTTAAAACACTTGTAAAAATAGACCTTGACTATTCTTTTTCCGCCTAACAAACTTCCACTCAGTAAATAGTCGTAAAAAGTACGTAAAGTGAAGCCTATTTAGGCAGGAAAACATGGATATCTATTGAAAGGAATGAAAAATATGCTTTTATGTAAAATTCAAAGAAACTTTACTTGCGGTCCATTTTTACGATTTGATAAATATGAAACAAGTCACATTTTCACAATAAAACATATAATAACGAAATAACATGTAAAACAAAATTTCATCATGAACATGTCACATTTTACCCTATTAGTTCTAATTTTTTCCGCGATACTACGTCGCTACCGTCAACGCGGAGTTCCCAGTTAAGTTAGAAGCCTTAATGCAATTTTTTTATTTTTATAGAAATAAATAATTTTTATTTTAAATATTTATTGTAAAGAAAAAGAATTGTATATATTTTTCAAAATTTCTATACTTGCCTATCATTACAAGATTCCCAGTTGCCTCTGTTATGTGTCAACGATATCCTATCTCGTGATTTTTGTGACTCATAATCTAACATTGCTGAAAAAGAAATATTTTTTATGATATAAAAACATTTCGAAAAATTTCAATAGTTGTCAAAACTATTAGACAAATTAGAAACTTACAATTAGACTCTCCAGAATGCACAGTAAATCTAGCATTGACAGAAAGACAATAACCTTCTATTACTTTCAATATGATCGCATCTTCTTCAAACTGTCGCTCATCTGTAATATAGAACACGCAATTGAAAACAGATTAAAAAAATTTGGTCACATAGTTCAAATAATTTACTTAATGTTTAGCATTAAAACAATCTTACTGCATGATCGTGATGGGCGTGATATATCTGTAATAGTTTCTATTTTTCCAAAATTCTTAAGAGAATATAAGGGAGGAGCGGGCCTTAATGATGCAATACTCCAAGGTGTCTTAATCCCTGGAGATGTACAATGCTCCATTGCCGGTCGTTGGTGCTTTCCGTTCGGTTGATTGCTTGTCTGCTACAATATATAACATCATTTGTAATATTTCAATATCAGTATCATAAAAGGATCGTTTCTAGTGTATCCATGCACGGAGCAAAATTTTTTTTATTAGAACGTAATATGTTGAAATTTATATACATATACATATATTTTTTTTGTATTTTGCAGGGGTTTTTAACTCTAATTAATATTTTTAACTCTATTTGCTCTAAAATTTCCTTAACTAGTATTTGCATGTCCAGTGTATCTGTGACAAAACTAAATTAATATATCTTTACTTAAAGTTAATATAATTAATAGATTTTTTCATTTTGAAACTCAAAATCTGAGGAATAACACTAGGCCTGTTCTTTTTAGCTGAACTGACTGCACTAGTTCACAGTTTATCTTCTTCCCTTCTCGTAAGAACAAAAAAGATAAACTCTGAACTAGTGCAGCTAAAAAGAACAGGCCTACTATGTAACTTAAAATTGTACATTTGTTATAAATAATTTTTCACGACGTTATCTGGAGAATTAGCGTGTAATTGAAAAAATATCTAGATTCACTGGATCCATCAATACCAATTAGGATTAATAAAACTAATTTTATAAAGATACAAGATAAAAAAGAGAAATACTATAATTATAATATTACTCTAGAGTGCACGCCCTACCATAAAGCTGTGTCTACTCAAAATCAAGCAAACTAGAATCTTTTGCGAAGTGAATGGCGACGGTGATAAAATAAAGACATACGCACAAAACTTTGTGATGTTTCTCGAGACTATTCTATAATGTATTGTGTTAGTAAAGTGACAGCTTACTTCACACAACATGGCTGTGAAATAAGAGCATACGACTTTTGATAGAAAATGATAATTAGTAAAAACACCAGCATGGTTAAAAAACTGAAATGATCAA
The DNA here is from genome assembly GCA_003595255.1 of Solenopsis fugax. Taxonomy (NCBI): domain Eukaryota; kingdom Metazoa; phylum Arthropoda; class Insecta; order Hymenoptera; family Formicidae; genus Solenopsis; species Solenopsis fugax. The sequence goes on along the minus strand of QKQZ01015919.1, from coordinate 25,472 downwards.
AGAAACAGCCATGCCATGGAAGCTTGCCTTGTTCTGCGCATCCAAAAATCGGGATAGACTTCTTGAGCCACCAATGAGCGTACAATCCAGATGAATACACTTGATTTGTTGGCTCGTCATGTTCCTCCATAATTGGCTGAATTGGACGCACTGCGCGTCTCCCAATTTTCTTAATTACGCATTGATGCTCATATGGTATCGGTTGTGTATATCTTTTTCCTTGTACATTTCCATAATTTATCAGAGGATGAATTAATACAGTCTCTTGAACTTTCCTCTCGCTATTACTGGAATCGTCATTAGCATCGCTACCGACATCATTAGGTCTAGTGAAGCTTGCACACTCGTCAATATTTTTGGACGAAGCCTGCGAGTGAGCGCTGTCTCGAGGCGTAGAACCAAATGGCGAGGTGCAAATACACTGATGCTCGAACTTATTCTCATCATTATCGCTTTCGCTATGAGATGTTCTTACGGGATCTGTATATTTAGTATGACTAGACGTATACGACTTGTAACAGGAATTAATTTCAGATGAACGTAAGTGATAACTCTCAGCCATTCCCGAATCCGAAGATCGTAAGCTAATATTTGCGCATGTTTCTCGAAATTCTTTCCCGACGCTATCGCAATTATCGTTCCGGGCGGAAGTCATGGAATATCGAACTGGGATGTCCAAGTTTTTTGGATAAAACTCCTCAATCGCTCTCAAATATTTATAATTCACAGTTAGATCGTTGCGATCTTCGTCATGTAGACTTTCCAAATGCTCCCGACAAAATTTATTGCGTGCTTGAAGATTCGACGTGTACGATTTACTTGACGCGAGCGGAACGTTTGGCAGGACGTGACTCATTGTAGCACCGACAGGTAAACTCTTACTAGTCTCGAAGGTACATCGATTGTCGCAATCAACTCTCGGTGCGAAATTCGTGAGTGAGGAAGTGCTGGTTATTCCGACAGTACTAAGATCAGTATTGTCAATTACATATCTAACGTCCAGTATTAACGAGGATTTACGCAATACTCGCGGCTCCTCTTGCACATTACTTTTCGTGGATGTATCTGACTCTGATCCTTCGCTAGTATGAGTAGGAAAAATAGTATAGGTGACATTGCACTTTCTCATTTTTACATTACTTAAATCTGGCCTCAGGACATATTGAATATATAATAACTTCTTCATCAATTCAGGATATATGACTTTTCTCCTCACGAGCTTCGCAAAGTATCTCGAGAGTCGAGCGTATGGAGGATGATGGAAACTCACACGAGGCATAGTTGGCGATTTCAGGAGGTTAGTGCACTGTTCTTGAATTAAAAGATCGATCCAACGCTGTCTCTCCTCCTTTGTAGCACACAGCACAACGATGCTTTCAATCATAGGTCCTTAAAGCATTTTCATTATTTAATTATATAAATTATTATAAGCAACTGTCAAATAGAAAAACATTAGTATCAAATTAAATCTAATATATTTTATTCAATAATCATTGTTTCATATATAAGTAAGAATATAATATGAATATAAATAGAAACAATGATAATCTTGCTTATACATAATTTAATTTTCTTTAAAAGAATTTAATAATCTTAAATTTCACAATAAAATATTATATTTTTATTTCCATATATTATAATCATGTAAAGACTATAATATGATTGTTTTGATAATAATAGTATTTAAAAAATTCTAGTTTTTTATTTGAAGATGTTAATATTCTATGCAATATTTTTTCTCTTAATTCATGAAAATTATTATTGAATAATGAAAATATATTTTTCTTCATGAAATTATTCAAAAATCTTCGTATAAACAAATTATGTCTGTTTAACACTATATAATCTTGTTTCATGTATTTAGTATTTCAAAAATAAAAATATTCTCAAAACAAGAATGTTCTTTTTTTCTGATTTGAAAATGAAGAATGTATCTATTAATACATTTCTTTGTGCCTCACAAAACGACGCTTCTTATTTTTGTGCAAGATAGAAACAATAAGCATAAAATATTGATATCATACCAGTGATCTCCAGAGCATTTCTTATTTCATCCGTATCTTCAATTCCAGTTACATTAATGCCAGTTAACGGAAGTTTTCCCTATACAAATAATCACAAAATGAATTAAAATCTTGATATACTTAAATTATATTTCCAAAGCAATGTGAAAGTTTCCAAATCTACCTCGTAAATGAAGGAACTCATCCTAGCACTGGTACTAAGTACCAGCAATGTGGTAGGAAATAAAACAAAATATCTATCTCTACGATCTACGCCAGTCGATAGAGTCACAGATCCGACGTGAATAATCTCGCCTAGTGAATTTAATTCTTCGCCTTCCCAACCTTTGATTCCACTAGTTAATATTTGAAGCGCTAATTCACGCTGCTTACGTATAGAAGCGCAATGATCCTACGAATAGAATGAATTACGATAAGCAAATTTTAAAAAATCACTGATAACATTTTTTTAATACATATAAATAAAGATGTAGATGAATTATACCGTGATTTCCCTATACACTGTTATGCTACGTTGAGTATCTCCTCTGTCAGGATGATTTTTTTCGGTGTATCTTTCTAATTCTTGAAGCATAGCAGAATACTTATCCAACCTTCGGAACGGCTTGCTAAGGCCAGTGGTTAATACTAATATACCAGGCGATATCGCTCCACTACGCTCCATGAATTCATTTAATTCGTCTCTAAAATAATAATTCGTGATTTATATATTTGCAAGCGATTATCTATTTTCAAGAATTATAACATTGCTTCAATAACATTATATATTTTTTAGTGGGATACTGAATCGCATTACTAAAGTCATTTGTAAAGCAAAAGATTTAGGTCTGCAACAGGATTCTGTAGTTCTTAACGACAGTATCGATATCGTTATATTGTCATTACACAAATATTATACATAGTAAAAAAGCCTGCATATAATGACAATATGGCAATACTGATCTGTCATTAAGAGTTACAGAATCCTCCTACTGATTCTCAGAATTGTCAATATACAGATTCTCAATATACAAAATGATCCTTAAGAATTCTTACAGATTTTAACGAATAATTCCTCACATTAATTTGAGAAAACTTCTCATATAACTACATGTCCGAAAATGGCTTATTGTTAATTTAGCTTATTGTGTAGTTTTAAAAATATAGGATATTAAAGTTAAAAGACAATTTTTTTTCTAAACCAGGGGTATTTTGATAAAAAAAGTTTTACAAATGTATGTTTCAAAAATATGAAGACTTAATATTTTGAGGCCATATATTTATTTTTATTCAATCAGGAGCATATTCAAGTATAAACAAGTACATTTTCTCAAAAAACTAGTACTGTATTGCTTTTTTTAAGTTTAAAATTATTTCATACTAAATCAGCATAAAAGTCTTTTAATAAAAATGTCACTTATCAAATTTATTAGAAGACTGAAAACTACCCTGTATAACATTAAAAATTTTTAATGGAAAAATATTGTGTTAGAAACAAAATATCTAAAACATGAATTAATCTCAAAGTAACTAGGCATAAATCACAATATTGCAACGTTTCTTAAACAAACAGAAACCTTTGAATTTCATATTAAATCCAAAACTTGATCTGTAGTATAGCACCGTCAAAAAAGATGAATTTTTCTAGATACTTACCTGTATCTATCTAATATACAAACAGCTTGCGGATGATTGTTACAATATGTAGTATGAATAGACTTTAGCCTTGGCGCAATAGTTAGAAAAAGATTCCCTACTCTTGCGGAGAGTCCTTGCAAAACAGTTCCTTCCAAGTTTGCCAATAAACACTGATGAGTCTCCAAAACCTCATGTATGTTACCAAGTAGCTGCTTATACTCATCTTTCTTCAATCTATAAATAATTGCATATTTCTATTATATGAGATGTATATATATTGTTTTTCATGTATTTTTATTTAGCAACATGACATTTACATGTTTGATGTTTCAAGAGGTTGTAAAAAATTATTCACTAGTCCTTGCAGCTCGGCTACATTTACTCTTTCAGAATCGACGATATCCTTTAGCACTATATCACGATTGAGCTTTTGATGTGCAGGTGACTCCTGCGGACTCCTTTCTGGAGACATCTTAATTGTCGCATGGCTACCATCTATATGTATATTAGAACATATAATATATTTATTATTATTTCAATATTAGAATATAGAGGATATGAATATATTAAAATATATATGAAATATTAAAAGATCTAGATATAAAGAGTAATATACTGAGGAAATTAGGTAATGAAATAAAAAAGGAAATAAAGAAAAAAATGTAGCATAATAAAGAAGTTTGCTCTAACACTGATAAATAATAAAACAAAAAAATATATATATAGTTTGTTCTAACACTGACAATCTAAGACTGAAGAAAAAAGATTTCAATAAGATACATCATTCTATAATCAATTTTAATTGCATTGGTGTTAAAATACAAATTCAACAATTTTAATAACCAAACCATCATATCAATTTGTAATTTATGTACAATATTGTATACATCGGTTCAAGAAAAAGATACAATAATCTTCTCTAGATTGTTTCAAAGCGAAGTCTATTTCGTAATTGCAATGAGTTGATGACTATATTTATTTTATAGAATTGTTTGGATCTGATGAAGATTCTGTGAATTAAAACTGCTCCACATAATTACTAAGAATAAAGTTAAGAACTTCTAGATAACATCCATAATTATTGCTCAGGTCTTTATTTCCTTTATTAATGTTTAGGATAAGGAACCTTTGGCAATATTATAACCATAATAAGAAAATATATAACTAAAGATATATTAAAGATTGTTAGTAAGCTAATAAAATAAGGAAAGATTATATGAATGGGAACTGAGCCGATAGATGATAGATATTAATTAGATATTAAGTTTAAGGTGGATATACATTTGTAAACATTTGTAAATCAAGATCCTTCTTGCATAAAAACTGAAGTAAATAAATTCGTTTTTATTCTATGCTAGAATATTAATAAAAGATCCTAAATACATCAAGTTGTACATTGTTTAAGGTGTTCAAATTTAAACATATTCAAAATCTATTTTACCTGGAGCCCTGTACTCCTTGACATAATTCGAAGGGAACCAACCAGTCTTATCATGCAATGTGCCCTCCCACCAGCCTTCATCGTCCACCTGAGTTATCGTTATTACATCTCCTTTCTTGAAGCACAACTGTGGGAAAAACCAAAACACACTGCATATACATCAAGACACATACACACACGAACGCATTTTTAGAAACTATGACAACATCATTCTAGGAATGCGATATTTAGAACGTTCTACGGAAGGGGGAGGGAGGAAGAGAAAAATATCACATACTTCATCGTTATTCTTCCCTTTGAAGGAGAAAAGTGCCGTGACGAATTTCGGCGCGTCGGGCTTCGACATAACTTTCGGCTGTTTGTTAACCGTGAGCCGTAGAAAAATGCAGGGAGGCTAATTCCGAAGTGGCATCCTCATGCATCTCTCTCACTGGGATCAATCACCCAGCCTTCAAACACACATCTTACGGAGCAGCCCTTCGTGGAGCGAAAAGGTCACTTGTCGCGACTTGTGAGCGCGGCCGTAGCTCCTACTTTTAAGGAAATCCGCTGCGTCGGAGTACCCGGAGCCCGGAGGCCACCCTTGTCACATGTTCCAGCGATGCACTCCCACGCCTGTCACGGAAGAAGCTCGTCGCGCGTCGCGCGCCCGTCACACACGAGTGTGTAGTATATACTACACGATGCGTAGTCACACATATACACACACACTCAAGCGTTCGCCAAACTTGATAGACTCTGCGTCTATAAATAAACGCAACTGCTGTGTCACGTGATTATAATTACGAACACGTCTGCGGGGTGATACATCGCCGCGACCATGAGGATATTTTTTCTCACCACATTTAGTTCACCGCTTCGAGAAGATGTGAGCGTATTACGATGTATTATACGAACGAAGAAAATTAATTCCGCGTATAAATTTATTTTACTACATTTTACGATTTAAATTTCCCGCCGTTTATTAGTTAAATTCATTGATTATTGTTCATTCATAACGTAATACGCGACACACACACACACACACACACACACACACACACGTCCAATGTAGCTTCTATAGAAAAAAAACTTACAGGAAATATTACAAAAAAGTGTCATACGACGAATTTGTCCATTGCGAAGAACAAAGACACTGTCTATTTTGATATGGCGAGATGAAATTGCACTGAACTGCACTGACTGCACTGCACCAAGTGTTCCCCTCTTCTCTAATCAGCTAATCGCTGAACGAGAAGGCGCAGCGAGACTTGTTACTGCGACTGCGACTTTCGTTACTTCGATATTTCGAGAATCGCATTTCGATAGATTTTGAAACTCGCCGCTGACTCGCATTCAAATTACTTCGTATTTTAAACGATTATAATTTATTTGTTATATTTGTCGTTATTAAATGTAAATCTGCACGCAAAGAATTGCATATTATGATTATCTATCTCTTAAAGCATCGTAACACATTAAATATTGCTATTATATACTGATATCCAGTGTTGCGCTTAGATAACTTAAAATTATCTAAAGATAAAATAATTACATGTAAAAATATCTTAGATAAGAATAAGATGATGATTTAATTTTAATTTAACCAGACAAAATTATAAATGATTTTATCTAAATAACTGTTATTATAGGTAACATTGTTATTGAGCAAAACAATGTAGGATATTTAAAATATTTAGCCTTTAACATGAGTAAAAATTTTATTAAACTTATGTTCTCCATAAAAGATTTTAATATTGTCTATTTGTACGCTACATATAGTATAACACATCTAATAATTAGGAAACTAATTACACACTAATTAGTATAGCTTCAAATAAAAATTTTTTTTTATTAAAACGAAACGTGTGAAAGTACAGTATAATCTTTTAATTTATATTTTTTACCATACTTTACAAGCTTACAGTATCTTTATTACCTCATATTTTAGCGACTAGTATGTAATACAAAAAAAATTTAATATAAGGAATAAAAAACAAAAACGCTTTTACAATTGTAGGAAACGAAATAAATTTTCTGTAATTGCACTAAATTTTGCAAGAGAGAGAATATCTAACAAAAATATAAAATAAGTAATAAAACAAGAAACCAACTTTTATAATAGTAATAAAAATTAAGAATTATGTAAAAAATTTTTAGTTTATATTGCTTTTTAATTTTGATCCACTGTAATATGTGACTCATCAGACACAAAATTGCCATTTATAACAGTGTTGATCGCACATTCTTATCATTGAAGACCAAGAATTTATTGGTTTCATCAATTAAAGAGTGCAATTGATAAAAATAGAAAAGAATGTCCTTTTATTTTATAAACTAGTAATGGAAAATGATTACAACACCTATTTATGCATAAAACTATCAAATGTAATGAATTTTTAAATTATCAGTAAATTATCATCTTACCGTAATTTTACTGTAAGTAATTGTCATATTAAATCTAACGATAATTTTACGTCTCTAACTGCAATACTTAAAAACTTACAAAAAAAACTTATTAAACGGCAAGATATAAAAATAGCGCAAAATCAATTCTCTTCACAAGTTGTATATAATATTTTATAAAATACGATTTAAAAATCTAGATTTTAATGTCGATTTTTTCTAGAGTAAACACTTATCTCATTTTATATTATAATTAACATCTAAATTAATTATAACAAACAGATCTTATTGCGAGTTAGTTGCAGATTATGCATCTCGACGGCTACGATAGCGGAACGGAAATTTATTTAACGTCCGGAACAATACTATTAAGGCTGGGTTACGAACCGGATGCAAAAGCCAATTGTTTTGCGATTCAGTCGATCAGCTTCAAAACAATTTAAGTTTCTCTGTTTACATTATTTTTAAGTCCTGATGATAGTGTAATATCCTTGCGTAAAAATTAACAAAAATTACACAAAATATTAGAAATATGTTTTGTATAGTTGTCAATAAATTTATTAATTTCACAGCCACACAAAAAAAAAGTGTCATGTCCGAGAGATTAGACCCATGTATCCCTATGTATTTCGAGGCTCTGAAACCGAATATGACCTCAGAATTGTGCCATCAGATCAGGATTTTTTAATAATCGGGCTGAATAGTATAATTTTAACGAATGTTTGGCAATTTTTTGAGGATAAAAAAATCCTGAACTGATGCCGCAATTCTGAGGTCATATTCGGTTTTAGAGCCTCAAAATACATGGGTCTCGGACATGACACTTTTTTCTTTTTGTGTGGCTGTTTTTAATATTTATACATTGAGAAAAATGTGTTTGGTATTTATGACTATAATTACATGGTAAAAGAATTATGATTAGAAGCTCTATTTTTATTACTGCTATATTAGTAATAATTTTGTGTTTATACAATTATCATATATGAACAAATTTTACTATAAATTATAATAATTTCAAATATTAATGTACTAAAATATCAAAATATGGATAAATAAAATAAACATTTTAATACAGTAAATGCAATCGGAATTATAGTGAATATAACTATTTTTTCAACATTTAATTGTTTATTATTTTTATAATAATAATTATTATTATTATAACTATAATTTGCACAGTTAAAATAACTATAAATATATAGTTGTTTTATTAGGTAATGCAATCATTTTTCTCTTAGTATAGTTTCATACTTTTTTCACAAATAAAAGCACTTCTATATAATTATTGTTAGTTACAATTTCTATAATTTCCATATTTATATCATATTAATTTTAATCTTGATTAATTAACTTTAAATCTACACAATTTTAAAATATTTTTATTCTCGTCAAAAAAGTTGTATCAGATTTATATAACAAGCTAAACAATTTATTGCAGACGGCAAGATTTCGTATTTAAGTTTAATTTACAGATTGACTAGAATCTTGCATCATTAGAAAAACGAAAATCGATAAAAAAAATATACATCCTTACCCAAAATTATTAGGCACCTATATTTTTTTCGTTTATCTGTAGTTCTTTTATCTTTATTATGTCATATTGATTACTGGCATTATACATCAGTTTAAAGGGTTCTTGAAATAAAGAATAATTCACATTTTAATTTCTTTTTAAATTCAATTATTTCGAAATATTTAAAAAAGTATAAGGTGCCTATATTCTTGACCAACACTGTATAATTTATTTTCATTTACAATGTTTTGGATATTTATTATTATTTGTTACATCTCTAACGGACAAAAAATTTACAAAATTCTACACAAATTTAAGAAATGCTACAAAATTCTACATACAAATGTTAGAATTGGAATTTAGAATTTTCTAAATTTTTATAATTTTTTGTATTTTTGTTGTGCAATTTCTACAAATTTCTCGGTAAAACTACGTCAAACTACAACGAATTACGACATTCTACACATTTCTAAGTAACTTACTTTGGCGAAAAAAATTTTCTATGAATTATATTACAAAGTACTACTAGAAATAGAAATTTGTAGAAATTATAATTTTTTTTCGTAGAAATATTTATTTTGTCTTAAAAATATTTATTTTTTCTTAGGTATGTATACTTAACTAAAAAAATTAACAAAAGTGTTTTAGCATTTTGGCATAGAATTTTGTAGAATTTTTTCCGCCATAAATAGAAGAAAAATTTGATTATGTTACACAGTTTAGAATCAGAACACATGTTTAAACTCCAACACGGAGTATGCCAAAAGAATGGGGACGATTTTCCTAAGATGGGTCTGTTTGCAGAACAGAATCGACCCGATTCCTGCTGCGATAATCTACCATCTGTTGCCAGTATAGCGGGTTTTGACCTCCACAACTTGATTTGCAAGCCTCTAGATCAAGAACATCTTGTACATGTCTATTGCGTCCAGGAATGAAAAATCATCATATGGAGATCGCTTTCATTTAACCGATCGTATGACAATGCGATCCGTGTGTAACATATGCTGATGTCATCAAAGCTAGAGATCAGAATCGGATGGATGCAATAAGGGAGAAAGAGGCGGGTAAAAAGGAAACAACGCAAGAAGAACGTAGGCGAGGGGAGAGGCCTGGACGGAGATAAAGCGATTGACCCTCGTCCCCTCAATGACCTGACAGAGATATCGTTCCACTAAATTCACTGATGTGGCTCCTCGGTTAGTCGAACGCGTGCACCGTCAGCTACAGGACACCGCTCGTCTTCACCGATAAGCAATTCACCCTTAGTAAGCAGGAAGACGAACCAGTAGTTCGGTGCCAGTGGTGGATAAAACGCGTCGCAAACTGTGTTCGTTGAATTAAATGATACATTAATCTGTTTACAATCCAAAAGCGAAAGGTTTCGACGACGGGAAACGATCGGAGGGGATCTCGAGAAATTTATGATTCGATTACACGTTAATAATATTTATGATAGCGGCTGTATCGCGGCGTTAGTAGGGCCAGGTATTAAATGATATATCGTGTCTCTGGGAGGAAGTGCTAAAAAAGGGATAAACATGCAGTGCGAAACACGATCGGAAATGCGTGTGTACGCGATGGTCTTCCTGGTGATGTGCTGCTTCCTGTGTTCCCCGTGTGCGACTGAGAAGCCAAAACCGGACGTCTCGATAGGTACGATATTCATTGGCAGTGATCTTGTTGAATTGGTTCCCGGCATGTCTGTAAATTTTTTTAAGTCATAAAAAGATTTAAATACAAAGGAATCATATTGGATATTGTATAGCTCGAATAATCACCTAATTGATTCTTCTGTTAGCTTTATGTATTTCTCATAATTATTTAAACGGTTATAAGAATTTGACTATTTTACAAAAAAGTCGAAATTTTTTTTCGTGTTCCGCTAGTTTAAAATCATAAAGCTGATACAGACTATTAATTGTAAATAAATTATTAAAAATTACAAAATTTACATCCTAAAATTTGAAACACTTTTCGTAAAATTTATTTTTGAAAACAGTAATCACGATAACTCAAATACGATTTCCGTTTAATCCGATCCGATTAATTTAAAGTTTCAAAGTAATACTTTTTGTAGGGATCATATCTTAAAACATTACCAAAAATATAAAAATTTCATAGAATAAATTAAACCAAAATTTTTACATATACTAATGAAACTCTGAAAGATATTCGTGCAAAAATTCATGTAGATCTATTTACTCGTTTAAAAATTATTTGTTTAAAACTGCAGCAAAATATAATACTTTTCACTACAAAAACTGTTAAAAATTAAATTTTTTATTGTTTTCTTCTTTGCAGCTAGTTTCAGAACCAAAATTCGGGCATTTGCTATCAAAATTTGTTGTTAATTAAGAAAAAAAAGAATAAACCTAGAGAAGCTTTCAGTTTTTAAATTTCAATAATTTCTAGCTTATATTTTATAGCTAAAACATTCTTAATAATATTCGGCATCACTAGTTCACAGAGGCTTTTAATTTTTTTTCTTAATTACAACAAAATTACAACAAAAGAAACGAAATTTTCAAGAAAACGCAAGTCCCGTGTCTAGTTCTTCACAAATAATAAATTTTTTTAATTCCTTCGTGAACCGAAAATAACAGGTATAAAATTTAAAAAAAGGTCTACTTTTTTATCTCGAATAATTTACCAAAGCTAAAATCTTAACCATTAAAGGGATCAATAATGAGATCCTAAATAATCAAGGCATGTTTTGATATTATTTAGACAATAATTAACACAAAATGCTCGTTTATTAATACATTAGAATAATCAACAAGAAAGGTCACAGACAAGCTATTTAAGGATATCAAATATATATTTTAATTAACAATTAGATTAGGCAAGAATATTATTTAGGATCTCATTATTATTCATTATTAAAAATGTTTAATAAAAATAACGCTCTATTTTTTTAAATAAAAATTTTATATAGTCGAAAAAAGTACTTCAATTTATAAGTTCGCTATAATCCTATAAATATGTAAAATGTTTAAATATGATATCAAATTAGGTTTTATGAGCAGAAGGAATTCTAATTCCCAATTATATTCCCAAGTGGACTTTTAATAAATGATTTTTAAATGCGTTTTAATAAAATTATATATTACTTAGACAAACAATAATTATTTTTCGGTGGTTTTGGATTTCCTGTAAATTGTTTATATTATTCACATATCTAATTTCACTTATTATTATTCTCTGTAAATTATTAAATCTTATTTTATATCTCCAATAGAAAATTATGTGCACAAGGAACTATAATTTTCCTAATTGCTTTTTGATTGTAATTTAGAAGTAATCTGACTAAAAGAAAAATTAAATTTTAAGAAATTAGTTTTTACTGTAGGAAATTAAAAATGATTTACGTACCACGCTATTCGTCTCATAATAATTACGACGTTCATTTACGTTATTTGTCAAGTAAACAATTTATTCTTCTTGCTCAATGCAACGTATAGTGCAAAGGGCAGCCATAACATAGATCGTTGCAGGATAAAATTATCTCATTTGCAAGTCTCAATAATTACTTCTCCGAACCAATTTACGTCTAATGAGAATTTTTCAGTATCGACAGTTTCGTAACTAAAAATTTATCTCTCGTTAAATTGGCTTTATATATAAACATTGAGTAAAAAGTTAACTTGACTAAATTTTTCAATTTGATTGAATTCTTTTAGTTCAAATATTTGTGTATTTAAATTAAATGTATATGTAATTAAGTTATTATATATAATTACTTAAACTGAAGTTTAAACTGAACTTTAAGTATTTCTATGTATTTAAGCCAAATACTCGAACTGAAAAAATTTAATCGAGTTGAAAAAGTTATTAACGACAAATTTTTTTATAGTATTATATGTATATACAGGGTGTCTCAGACCACCAGTACATCCCTTTTATCTTCACAGAATAAGGTCCAATTAAAAATATGTTCAGACAAAAGTTGTAGGGTTTAAAAAGATCTATTTTTTGATCTTATTAGTTTGACCTTGGGTGGCGTCGCAAAGGTCAGATCAAAATTACATCAACTTTTCGAGTTATAAGGCTTCTTATAACTCGAAAAGTACTTAATGGAAAAATATTTTATTATAGCGTTTTGGAAAGCTCTCGAGGTAAGCTACAAGAATATGTAATAAAAAATGGAGGGTTCTATTTAAAAAAGTTATTTAATTAATATGGTTATTTAATTAATATGGTACTATTTTGACTCATCGATTGAGCGAAGTAAGACTCGAATTATTTTAGATAAAAGCAAAGCGACTCAGATGGCAGCGGGAGAGCAGCGGCTCGGAGATCAAATTCGTGCAATTCTCAAGCATTATCAGAAAGACGATCCCGTCGGTCTTCCGGGCGCACCGATACCGGATCCGATGTCAGTGCCGGATATGAAGCATTCCTTCTCCATGTACACGATGAATTTCAAGCAGATCAGCGTTTCCGGGCTTTCGAAATTTCGTATTACACACGTAGAGTCGGAACTGGCGCGTATGCAGGTAAATTAACCCTCAGCTGACACACTATATTGGATTCGATATTTTGCCACACTTGGGTGTACGTCACCCAAGGTGTGTAATAGACATAGGGCTCCTGTAAGTGGAAGCGTTTAACTAATAGTAAGAGAAAGAAAATGAGAGGGCCATCTCTATCCTTGTCTAATGTTGCGCTGAGTGGGGAGGCATCGTAGTGAAACTATAATCCTGATTGATTCTGATCTCCCCACTTAACTGCGAAAATCAACAGCGTATGCGCGATTGAACAAGGATGCTAATGGCCCTCTCGTTTTCTGTCTCTTTCTATTAGCTCACGCATTCGTGGCTGGCTCTTCCCCTCTATATGTATCATCTCTTTGACGTCACCCGACCATTTTCAATTGCGTATATCTCGATATCTAATGCATAGAATTTGAACAATTTTTTTTAATTGATACGCCAAAAGGTCAAGAAGAAGATTAAATAGGTGCTAAAATCGAGAAGTTGAATATATTCGAAATATTCGGAAGAGAAGGAGCGAACGACTTATGAATGCCAAGCATTTTTGTAAAAATGCCCGGGTATGCCACACCCAGTGTGTCCCCAAGCAGAACAACGATTCACAATAATGTCAAAATGAAGTTATCAAATTAAAACTTGAATCAAATTAAAGTGAATCGCGATTGATCGAAAAGTGACTTTTAATGATCATTTTGCAGTCACTTTGACATCATTTTGACGTCGTGATGACTCCCTGTTCTGCTTGAGTCAGTTGAGGATTAAAATAGATCATCGGACGGAAAAGTTAACAAAAATGGAAAAGACTAAGTAAGAAGATTTTTTAAACTGTGAACATACACCATATGCATTATATAGGGTGACGCATGGAGAAAAGAGTTCGGTACTCAAAGGCTCAGCACTAAATAAGGCCCACTTTTAAATTTATCACTTAAAAACGCGCTTTATGCCTAGAATATATATATATATGCTTAAAAGGTGTCTCATGGAGAAAGTAATTAAAAAAGGGGTGCGGAATTAAAACTAGCAGCAACATGTTTATTTAGTGCAATAAAAATTTGTGGATAAATGAGCCATATTTATAAAAATGTGCTGCAGAGTTTATTAAATATACATTCTTTTATGATTTATTACAACAAAGTATAATATTATTCAACTTCCTAACAATAAAAAAAATATAGATTTTTTTAGAATAAGTATACTTTTTTATAAACAGTGCACTTTATTTAATAAAGCCCCCTTATAAAAATAAAATAAGTTAGTTTGGCTTTATTCGGCTCGGTACCTTAGTTATTAAGTAGTACTATTAAAAGTTATTAATACAATATTATGGTAAATGCAATTACATGAATATTTCAAAAATAAAAAACATGTTGAAATTAATATAATATTAAATTATAAGGTACCTAGAATAAATAAAATTTATTTAATTAATTTTATTTTTCAATAAAATTCTATTTATTATTTCTCTATTTATTTGGAATCTTTATAGTATTATATTATTATATAGATATCTATTATAATCGATATAATATTTATTAAAAATGATTAATTATTGTTTCACACGCGTAAAAAATATTTTTGCTAAAAGTTATAAAATATTTAGACTTTTATATGAATACGCGTTTACGTAAAATTTAAGAAGCATCGTATTTCAAACAGATAGTGTAGAAAATTGATAATTAATTAATACAATACTGGGACATATTATAATGTGATTGAGCAATAAAACATTACACTTCTGATTAATCTAATAAATCTTATTTTTACTAATTTATATAGAAAAAGATTTAAATTATTAATTTGCAAAGAATGTAATTTAAAATATGATTTATGTCTATACATATTTTATAGATTATATGCGTTTTCTTATCCTTTATATCTTATTTTAGAAGTTATCAAATTTTCATTTTTTATTCATATTTACAATTTTTTATATTTCATTAAATTGCATATACATACATTTATACTATTATTATCTGATCTTATTTATACGCTTGTGATGCTTTCTATCTTACCAATTTTATTGTTTTTGTTGAGAATGTAAAAACAAGTATATTTTTGAGGTGTTCGTCGCAGTAAGAATCAACAGTCTTAATATGCGTGGTTTGTACACATTATCATCCTGGCTATCGAGATCGGCCGGTGATTTTACGGTAAATCTCACCGACGTGGACGTCAAAGGTGTCGCCAGGCTGGAAGTGGGTAATGATGGCAAATTACAAGCTCAGGACATCGACATGAACCTGTTATTCAATAAGATCCAATTGAACTTCGAGAATCTAGGATTCCTGGGTAGCGTTTTTCAAGGTATCATCAATTCTGTCGGCACCTTCCTCTTCGACAGCATTAAACCTTTTATACTGAAGGAAGTTAATACAAACGTGAGGTAAGATGCTTTAATCTTTGAAGAAATATTCCATCGAAAATGATTTAAAGAGATGAATAAAAAGAGACAAGAAGGATTAAGATCAAGGAAAATAGGAAAGTATTATACGAATGGCATCAAAGAATAGTAATCGACTTTTCAAAACGACAGTAATTAACTACACACGTGTGGGTTTGTCACGTCGGACACTATTTTCCCTATTTTAAAGTATTCAAAAATTTGAAAAAATTCATGAAACATCTATCGATATTATAGTTGAAGATTTTGTAATTATTTTGATAAATATATTGTTTACTAAATATTTTATTTTTCATATACTTTGAAACGAATAACGAACTTTATTCGTAATTCAGTATTCCACTTCTTGACAATAACTATATATAGGAAAGCGACAATTTGTCAAAATCTTTTAAGGAAACGTTTTGATTACAACATTTTTCAGGAATAATTAGTAATATTAATACCTATAGAGAAATATCACATGTGGGTCTGAAACGTCTGTGCGAGACTTTATATGCATTATTAGCATTCAGCAATATATTCATCTTTCATAATGTCTCTGGGACCTATCGAGTTTCTTCTACCACCTACTTTTTTTTAGAAAGAGGAATCAAATAAACAAATTTACTTGTTTTATAATTACGTAGATTACGTTATTTTGTTGTGGACGTCTCTGACCTATGTGTGTAGTTGGATAATTAAATATTGATATCAATTTTAATAGTTTTAATTCAAATTTTTTTGTCATTCTTTCTTTAAATATTGATATTTATGAATTTATTAATTTAAAGGGGTTTTTTATTTTGTTGCGTTGATTTTTCAGAAAACATTTTTCAGAATTTTTTAAGGATAGTTGACAAATATTGATTATTGTTTAAAGATTAATTTCTTTTTTTTACTAAAATATATGAATAATAATTTAATAGAGGAGAAGAGGGTATTATGGCTACTGTGGACATTATGGTTACCACCATTATCTCCAATGGTGGTAGCCATAATGTCCACAGTAGCCATAATACCCTCTTCTCCTCTGTCAATTACAATTAAAATTAAATTCATTTGACTTCTACACAGTTCATTGATGATTTCGAAGATCTCCCAGGACTGTTATTAAAAACTCAAACGTTATTTTAATTAGAACTCTCATGGCTATCATCAGAAATTTTTTCGTTTTGCCCAATAAATAAATAAAATAGTACTTGTTTTTTAAAAAGATTTTTACTCTATTTTTTATGTTTTTAAATTTCGAAAAAATCAAGTTATTAAAATTATTATAGTTCCGGCGATAGATACAAATGTTCTGCTTAAAATAATGTTTGAATTTATAATTTCAGTCCACTGAAATATTCACTGAAATATTCGGAATCGTAATTACTAAAACCGAGCAAGGAAAAACAAATGGATTTATTATTAATAAATTATTATTTATATTTTGTTTAAAAAATAGGACATCAATCTTTAAACAATAATAGATAAAGAGCAAAAAGTAATTTTGAAAAATATTTATCGATTTTCCTTAAAAGATTCTTAAAACCATTTCAAAAATCAACGTGATAAAATAAAAATTTTACTTATTATTAAACTTTATAATTTTTATTATATAAATTGAGTATTTATACACTTTTTGTAGAAAATCCCTATTTTCACAATATTAAATAAATTTTCTCTCTCATTCTTTATTTAGAGATAGAGACAGACAGACAAAACATTCACTGTCATTCTAGGACAGGCCTTCTAATTGTAAGAAGAACGTCAAATAATAGAAATAAAGAAATAAAAATGAATGAAAAGAAAATAACAAAACAAAAAAAATATGAAATAAAATAAGAATGCCGAGTAACAAAATAAAAATAACAGAAAAAATTAAATAAATGAGTAAACATATACCAGAGACAAAGAAAAAGAAAAGCAAAAAGGAAAAAAATTACGTTACGCGCAAAACATTGAAAGTTAGGCCGTTGATGAGGGGCGAGGGAATTTATACTAATTTTTCAACTTGTTCATTTCTTTGTAATGATATTTCAGGGGCGAGATAAACAAGCAAATATCACAATTACCGCAATATTTTCCGAATTCGATTTCACCCTTCGATATGGCGATCGCAGAAGCTCGCAAGTATGTTTCTGAAATGGGCTACGATCCATACAATTTGAAGGATTACACTCAAAGTGTCGGTGTATTCACTGTGACCTCGTCGCATACTTGGATCACCGGTCTGGCTAGTTTCTATCGCATGGGAAATATAACTATATCCATGGAAAACAGAACTGTAAGTGTAAAGAGAGTGTTCTTTTTGAAGAGTTCAGTAGTATAATACATTATGAAAAAAATTGATAGCTTGACTACATTTTTCAATTTCTTTAATTCAAGTTTTGAGCTAAATATTTAAATATCTGGACTGATTCAATGAGTAATCTTTTTTAATATTTATTTTTTATTAATTATACAACTTTATTGTAAAAATAATATTTGTTTTATATTACCTACGTATTTGTTTTATATTACCTACATATTTGTTTTACATTAATTCTTTATTTAAGATAATGAATTTCAAAAAATATGCATTTAACGTTTATTTAATATTTAGTTTACATTAATTATTAATTTGAAATAATGTTTTAAAAGAATATTTATTGTATGTTAATCATTTTTTGAAATAATTAAAAAAATGTTTATTTAACATTAATTTAATATTTCCTTTAGATTAATTACTCATTTAAAACAATTTAAAGAAATATAGATCTAATATTTTTATTTTCCTCTTATTTAAACGAATAACAGAAGAGTTATTCCATATGCTATTCCGCATTTGTAAAAATAAATTATAACTTTATATATGTTTATATAAAAAATATGTTTTAATTATGTACGTTTTATCTTTTTGACAACATATGTTGTACTGATCTATCAATGATATAGATGTATTTACATAAAATGTTCATGGATCATCACTCAAGTATTAGTTCTTGTACGCAGAAATCAAGTAACGTTGGTAACAGTTCTGGTTTGGATGGGTAATTGTTTAGAAATTTCCGAAAAAAATTTCTAAGGAAAAGCTTCTGAGAAGCTAGCACCCCCACCGTTAAAAAAAATATGGGAATATGGTATAATTATAGCATAATGCTAATTCTAGCTCTTTACAAATTCTCGACTACTTTTTTGTTTTAAAAAAACATTTTTATTTTTAATTTAATATTAAGACATTTTTCAGAATATAAATACTTTTTTAATGTTGAAAGAACATTTTTATTTTATTTTATTTTATGGTAAAAAACATTTTTTACAATATTAAAATAAATATTTTTTTTATGAAAAAAGAAATCCCATTAATTTTAATGTTTTTAAAAATATTTTTTTTCATTATGAAAAATGTTTTTAAAATGTTAAAAAAACATTGATTTGCTCATTGGAAAAGAGTTAAAAAGTGTTTTATATCTTTAAGTTAAATATACAAATACTTTAACTTAAAAAGAATTTTAGTTAAAAATAATAAGTTAAAAATTTTAGTCGAGCTAACAATTTTTTTTCTCATTGTAGTACATCTTCAATCGAAGAGTTTCAAGCGCGTCAAAAATACCGCAGGAATAAGCACAGAGAAAGGTCCTATATAATTTCAAGAAAATATAACATTTAGACGAACGAGTTGTAATTTAAATAGATAAATTTTGTCTACGATAAAATTACCAAACGCAGCTGCATCAGCATAATTGCATCCGTCGTTGCGTAAACATTACGTAAGGTTACACGTTTGCAAATCGTTGCAGCGCGCGGTTTTTGGGTTTTGCACGTGCGTAGGTGACATTTGCTACGTCTGTTTGTGGACTTTGTACTTATACGTTATGCCGGTGCCATATACAGGTGTACGCGCTTGTGGACATCGGCACCCAGGAATTAAAGGGCAAGACACACTGGGAAGTGAGCGTGATCGGCGGCTTCCTTTCGCGCGCCGGCACCGTGTCCTTCAACGTCCAGTACTTCCGGGTGCAGGTGAAGCTAGGCCAGCCCTTAGACACGCGGAAGCGTGCTACTCTGGAGGAGCTGGTGCTTGAATTGGGTAACATCCAAGCGAGGATCCACGGCGCTGGCACACTCGATTATCTTGTGGAAGCGAGCGTTAATATATTGCCGAACCTTTTAAGGTGAACCGTAATAGCCGCAACCTTGTAAAATATGCGTTTCACGCCGATCTCAAGGTGACACCCGTAATCGGCGATTTTCCGACATCGATCGAATAACAATGAGCATTAAGAAGTGTGTCTAAAATAACGATGGAAATCTTTGATAATCTTTGAAAATCCGTAATAAACGTTTTTCTTCAGTTCTGTATGTCCCAACATGCTTGATTTAATGTTAAAACAACTTTGCATTTTTTTATTTTTATAAAATCCTTCTAAATGATCTGAGATGACTGGAATCTAAAAGATTACATAGAAATTCAAATATTCAAACATTTCAAATATTTAGACTGTACAAAATAACGATTCTGTGCGAAATAACCAATTCTGTTTTTCTTTTGCTTCCTTAAGGATCGACGTTTTTCAGCTTAAGAAAAGTAGAAGCCAGTCACATGACTTTTTATACACATATCTTTTAATAAATCAATTTGTGGCATTACCATCTTCAAATTAATAAGTGATAAATAAAATTTAAACAATAAAAACGCTAATTTGTTATTTAAAAATATTTTTTCATAATATTGATAAACATTGATGTGGAAAAATATGAAAAAGGATTGTTTATAATAATAATTTAAATGTAGTAACAAGCGTCATTATTAATTTTTAATATAACATCATGTTTAAAGAGAATTGTATAATTAATGACATACTTTTATACGAAAATGAACGGTAAAACACTTTTATTCCAAAATATTTAAATTCCATTCTTTTTTATGAATATAGTTTTCAAAATTTTTATAGTTTGTTTACAAAATTAAATTACTAAAAAACTCTTCTTCTATTTTAATTTGATGCTATTTAGAAAATTCTATTTAAGTTTAAAAAAAACTATGCGGTCGAAAAATTTGAAAAAATTCAGAGGAATGTCTATATATTAATCATAAACTTTATTTTTAAAATTTCATCAAATTTTTATATTATATGAAAAGACTGAAGAAAATTTCTTCTTTAAACTAATACTGTTTTCTATTATTCTTTCAGATATCAGATCATGGATGCGATCGAGGGGCCATTGCGGAGACGTATACAAGACGAGTTGGACAAGGTAGACGTGGAGAAATTGATCGATGAGAAAATTCCGATGATCGAGGAGCAAGCTAGATGGTTGCATGATATAGTACCCGCAGAAGAAACGATTTTGGAAGAACCAACGATGCACAATCAAGACGATCTAGGACCATTCTCCGAAAGCGAGGAAGAACGAGGGCCATCGTAAAAAAAGATGCTCATTAACAACAATCGAACATTTAAAAGTTTAACTCCATTCTAGACGATCTAGATTATTCGGAATAAAATCCCATTTATAACATAAATATGTAATACTGTACGTTATGCGTAATGCATACATACATCTTGATTTTTTAAATGTTTTGTATAATATCATAAAGTAATCATAAATTAAAATTATTAATTATTAAAATTGCGAATCGTTTAAAATCAGCATGGAAAAGAACGGAGGAAGTGAAAAATGTATGCGTATGTTTGCGACACATTTGCAAATATGCGCAATTTGTACGCAATGGATAATTCAATAATAACTTGCCTAAGTTAACGAAATATTTATTGCGGTTTATCTGATTTTCATGCACAATACATTGCATTTTTATGTGCCATAAGTGGTATCAAATGAATATTTAATAGAAAGAATGTATTTTTTAAAATAACATTGGCCATAACCAAACTATTTTGGAAAACAAATACTGATCAAATTTGCAACTGTAGTACACAAATTGATATAATAAGTAATTACAACGTTGCTAAAATTATGCAAAATTATATATTTAAAAATAATTTTATTAATGAAAGAATATATATATTAATATGTAGAGTTGGATAGTAACTAATTGAAAAAGTTGAACAATAAAGTTAGAAGGTTAGCAACTATTAACTTAATTTAGTTAATTTTAAATAATTTAGTTTTTAACTTTAATTAGTTATTTTTGTAACACGTAAACTTTAACTTTTTTTCTAAATTAAAATATATCTATGTAAAAAAAATTATATAAGAAAAAATACATTGAACACATAAAAAAACAATATTTCTTTGTTATTTTATATAAACTTAATTTTCAAATAAAATATTAAATTTGTTTAATAATCCATATTATAATTGTTTTGAGTAATCTCACTTTAAAAAATAATGTTTAATTTAATAAGAATAATGCTTTTTAAAATTAATTTTTAATTAAACTTGAGTTATATTTAATCTTAACATAAGTTTTAACTAATTATTCTTTGTTCATGTAACGTAATTAAATTAATTTTATAAGCCATTAACTTTAACTTAATTAAAAAATATATTAACTTACCAACCATATGTTAATGTTATTAGAAACATGTTACATTTATATATTACGATATAATATCAAAAATTTATAAGAATTATAAAATATAAATGTTTAGAAACAAGATTGTTCGACAATAATAATAACATACAAAATTAAATTAGATATTAGATCTTTATTGAAGAAAATTTAACAAAATATTAAGCGTAATAGAAAGCGAGTAAAATTACAAATGACTGTGCGAAAAGTTTCGCAAGAGTAAAATTATTTTATTAATATATGTGGAATTATATATATATATATATATGTGGTATTATATATATGCGTCGTCACTTGAACACAATTGCAATCGTCTAACTCGAAATACGAAGTGCATTACATAATATCTCGCCTATAACTCTAACTTACTTCCTGGCTAGTGACGAGTAATTAATACCGCGTGATTTACCTATATCATTCATACATATTTTATGTAACTCGCAATTCCTTGCCAAAAAAGAGTTGTTACGTAAACAATCTATAAGTACGAACTCTAGATCGAATTGTCAAGCTAATGATAACACGAATAAATTAAGTGAACGATTACATAAGAGCGACAAGCTCTACGGAGCATACGCAACAGCAGTTGTTACATTTTAATAGCGAGTCACATGAACCGTTCGAAACCCAATCGCCGAGACGAACTCGAATGATGTAATGTCTAACAGCGTCGTAAAAGCTTTTTAATAGTGCTGCTGTCCACCGACATTTAAGTTTCTTTTTAAAGCTATGAAAAAATAATTAACACAAAACGCGACTACATATGCTTGTTTTTGTACAATTTTCTACAATTGTAGCTAATCACGCTATACCTATCGAAGTCTCCCAAACGCGAAAAGAATGAGTCACGGCCGTAATTATCGAATCGACGTCTATTAATTTCCGCTCTTGAAAAAGTTTTATGTGCAATCGAATGTGAGTCTCTATTTTGAACATAATAGAATGCAAATCTAAATCTAAAGTCTTTTTTTTAATCAACCTTAAACTGCTTCAAACAACGATCGTGACTCGTCCTTGCCACATGCACATATATGTATACATATATATATATATATATATATACATACACTTGCTAGCAAGTATTTACTGTATCGATATATCGTTTTGATCGGTTGTACATAACAATAGACTGCGAGGAAGCTGAACAACGCGAACCGGTCGTCTGAAATTGCAGAGATATCTGAAGGTTGTCTAACATTCAGAACTATGAATGTCGATCAAAAGTGTTTAATTTTAAGACGTTACAATATTTTATTTTTGTTTCCGTTTTGTAAATAGCTGAAAATGTTTTAGTTTTAAACAGTGGATTTAAAACACTAAAATATTTAAAATTGAAACATCTTTAATAAAAAAATTAAAACAGAGATTTTAACATTTTAAAATTGAACACTTTTTTTTGAGTGTACCTTTCTTTTTTCTCATCAACTTTAACTCTGTCTCTATTTCTTTCTAAATCGTACCGAATGCTTTGAGAACTGTTGGTCTCAGGGTGATTGCGACTATAAAACATAATAATAATTATTATTATAATAATAGTTCGAATATTTCGGTGGGATTAATCTCTCAGACATTGAACCACTTTCGCGTTATTCCGGAACATCCCAGCGCGTTATTTGGCCTTGATGGCCGGGAAGTAGGTTCGTCGAATTGGCAACGTTCGCTCGCCAACGTATCTTGGTAGCGTCAGTTTGGGCGCCGTGATGGTCAGGATGCCGTCAGACGACAGGGTGGGCTTCACGCGGCTGATGTCGTAGCCTATGGGCAGCAGGTAGCGGCGTAGAAACTGTCGCTGTACGTAGCCGAATCTATCCTTTCTCTCGTGCTGCTTGGCCTCGACGGTGATGCACGTGTCGTCGGTGCGCACGGTGATCTCCTCCGGCATGAACGGATGCACGTCCACGATCACCGTGTACTTATCAGCGTCGCGTTCGACCGTCGCCCAGCCGCCTGGCATCTCGCGTTCCAGGTTCTCGAATACGTCGCGCCATGGCCGAAATCTATCGCGGAGCGACGGTAGCCGCCAGAAATCGTCGCCCAGACTCAATTTCCGGAAGTGCTCCTCTATTTCACGGTGGTAGCGATCTATATCGTCCCACCAGTTGCGGAATATGCTTCGATCATATCGAGATACCAATGCCATGATTTCCTACAGACAAATAGAAACAAATAGGAACATTATTTACTTGAGTTATCTTTGTAGCTTGTAATAGGTCATTTTTATTATAAAATTTATATTATTTCATTGGAAAACTTCTGAATGAATGGTAAAACGTATGAAAGGTGTGTTGGCAATAATCGAACATAAACAAAATCTAAATATAATAATATAATAATATAATAATAAAAATAATAATAAGAAAGAAAAATAAATTATTGTATTATATTTGATAAATAATTATAACGTATTTAATTAATGTAAACTGTTAAAATTATTGAAAAAAGAGCGTTTACCTTAATGTGGTAATATTTAAAAAATTTTTAATAAATTTAAAATTTAGAAAGCAATAAAATAGAATACAAATAAAATCTAGACGTAATATAATACATAATAAATATAGATTTAATAATAACAGGAATATAAATAATTCTATTACATCTGATGAACATCTGAATAATTATAACGCGTCTAAAAAATTGCAAGTTGAAATTACTAAAAAAATATATCTAGTAAAAGTATATCTTGTTTAAATAAGTATTTTAAGTCTTATCTCTCATAATATTTTTGTACCTTTCATTTCAGTAGCGCCAGATAATTTCTAATACTTATATTTTATATAAAGTATGTAAGTATTCTACATAAAATATTAATCTTATTTAAATAAGATTAATATTTTATGTAGAATACTTACATACTTTATATAAAATACCTTATATAAAGCATACTTGTTTAAAAAAAACTTAAATGAGCTTAAAATCTAAAAAGTAAACACGAGAAAGTGTTTTATAATTAACATATATATGTATAAATTATACAAATTTTACATATAATTATATATAATTATATATAAAACATTTTTCCCGAGAAATTGAGCAATTTCTATCTTATTGTCTTAACCCTTAAACACGTAAGTGGGTCAGAGAGACCCCATATGAAACTTCGAACGCTTA
>QKQZ01015915.1:0-10695 GCA_003595255.1 Solenopsis fugax | reverse complement strand
CACATATATATATATATATATATATATATATGTGTATAATTTTGTTATATCACCCAAAAGTAAAATAAGAAAATATAAGTTTGATAATTCGTGATTTCTATAATGTAAGAGAAAGCACAGAGAGAAATATATATAATATGAATGATACATTTTTTTTATAGATCAACACACGAGTACGTTATTTCATATAAAATAGAAAACGGTTAGACAATGAGAATGATTTGAGTGCAATATTTTTGAGTATTATTACGATACTACACTTGTAATACATTTACATCGAATATACACAACGAATAATTCTTCTGGTGATGGACTCTTGTGTGCCTTCACTACATTGTGTGATACGATTCTTTGATAACAACGATTATATATGCAATAGTAGTGCAAGTGCCAACTAAGACTGTACTTCGTAGATTTATTTTCATGTATTACATGTATATATAAATATGAAGATGAGATTGAAATAATTTTGTAGGGAAGTAATGTTTAAGTCTCATGCAGCAGAATTATTTATAGCTTCTAAATCACAAAATTGTTTACATTAAAAAATGAGAATGATACCTTCATATTAAGAAACTTTAACTTTATTTCTACATCGCTTTTAATTTATTGTTTTGTGTGCTTAATACCATTTAAATAAAGTTTGTAACTATGTGTAAACATTCTGTTTAATAAAACTTTGTTTTTTTTATTAATTTAAGAATTGAATGAGATTCAATTTCAACTGGCAGTTGCGTGTAAAAGTGTACTTGAAACTTCACTGAGTTCATGGCAGGAACCACGCGCGTTTCTATGAGTCATTTCTGAATTACTTAGTGATAAAGATGCATGTAATTTGTCATGTGTTTGTTCAAGAAGTGATTGCGAAGATTTTTCTGAAAATAAGACAATGCATAAATTTTTCTTAAATACAAAGATAAAACATATTCTTAACTTTTTAACATTATGTTGCAATTGTAAATAATTCGATTACCTTGAATTGTTGATAATAGATAAGAGAGCTCTTCCTGAGTTGAAACGTACTGGAATTCGTCGCCGCAGGCACCTTTCAAAACAGTAACCACATCCGATCTTGGATTGTAGAAATACAATCCCTGTTTACGACTACTAAATTCATCAATCAATGTTTTCATACCCTGGTTTAGAAAAAAAAACAATATTTGAATTCAGTACGATTTAGTTTTATCACATTATTTTTGCACATTCGCTACTAAATGCGCGCTACATTTTCATAATGTCATATAATTATAATAATTATGCATTTTATAAAAGTAAATTCTATCTCTTTGTTATTAAATAATATAAAAAATATTGTAGCATATATGGCCTTCTAATTTTGACTATGTGTACCAAGTAATTATTATGTCAAAGTAGCATAAAGAGAAGGCAACAAAAACAGTAACAAGTATAAATAAACAAGTAAAAGTACAAAATCTATAATGTGGTAGCGAATGTGTTAAATACATTTAATTCTCCAATAAACATGTTACCTTAGCAGCCGTAAAATCTGCTCCTAAAATGTATCTACAATCAACAACAACTGGTACTTGACTAGATCCTTGCTTTATTCCAGCATTACCAACTGACTGCTTTATAAAATCGACAGCTGGGAAATATAAGCTGTTTCCCGGAGTAACCAGCAAGTACTCTGAACCACAATCGGTCTATAACAAATCAATTTCAGTGAAACATAATATTTAGGTGCGTTACAGTAAAATTGTATATCTTGGAAAAGAATAATTCAATGTACATGTTAGGATTGATGCTCCTTTTTTCATAGTTCTATAATGAACAACATAAAGTAGTGAACAAGAAAAAAAGATTCCTTTATTTAAATTTTGTTCTTGCTACTACCTACTGTATATCTGTCGACGTGAACTGTAGGTCTTGCAGAAGGATATAACAGGAACATCAAATTTATGCCGACCCCCGACAAAATACCGTATTCCACACCAATGATGAGGCAAAATAAAAAAGTAACAAACATCGGCACGAGATCCTTTTTGCTCGATTTCCACATCAGTTTCACAACCTCGTACTCGATCATGTATATTACCGCGCAAATGATCACGGCCGATAATGAAGCTGAAAAAGAGGGTAACAATTACGCCAAATTGGCATTCTTTGCATGTTGTTGCGTGCGTGAAAGTGCTTCGCTACCTTTTGGAATAAAATAGAAGTATGGCGTGAGCAGGCTGAGGGCCAGTAAAATTAGAATTCCGGTGTACAATCCACCCATTGGAGTCTTCACGCCGCTGGCATGATTTACCGCTGATCTGCTGAACGAACCTGTAACCGGCATAGAGCTCGCACAGGACCCAAGAACGTTACAGATTCCGAGCGTCAGGAGTTCTTGAGAAGCGTCAACTTTGCCCTCATTCATGAAGGCCTTGGCTATGGCTACGTTGCCGAGCACAGCTATTATCGGCACTAGTATTATGGAAGTGCCCAATTCGGAACACATTTGTGTGAAAGTGAGAGTCTGATTATTTATTTGTGTAGAAAAAGGTGGCAAGCCGAACGATGGAAGACCAGATCTCACTGGACCCGTTAGAATAAATGGGGATCCAGATTCAGATGAATCGTATTTGTATGCGATAACGGAGCACATGACAACGACAATGGCATTCCGTGCCGTAGAGATCAGCCATATCGCTTTCGTGATTATACGTTGATAATTCGTTGACTTCTTGCCGACAGCATGCAACTTAACATCTTTCATTTTCTGTGAATTATACGAAACTTATCAACAAGATATATCGAATATATAATGCAGATGTGTTAAACATAAATATAATAATTCATTACCCTAAACAACAATAGAATCGCGATACAAGAGACACTCATCCCAGTATCCCATAGACTTGTGTCACCGATATTTTGAAAGACTTTAATTAAGGTATCCACGAATCCTTGAGACGAAATTTTTAAACCTAACAATCCTTTTAATTGCGAAGCAACGATTATGAGGGACGTTGCCGAAGTAAATCCCACGGTGACTGGTATCGAGATAAAGTCTATGAGCACACCTACAAAATTGTATTTTAACGTTAAAGAAAGCAAATAAATGAATCAAGTCACTAATCAAGTCATTAAAGATATCAATCGAACAATATAACAAGGATATGTGCAAAACTAGTTCGAAATAGCATTGGATTTACTTGGAAATCTTTAAAACTTCCAGTAACCTTGCGCATAGCCTGCGTACCTCGCGTAAGTCTTACCTTGCGCATTTCTGAATAGAAATACTTTTTTTTTTCACTCGAAATTTTACTTTTTCTATCGCATATCCGATGTTCACTTAAAATAAAGCATTTTCTTATTCGTTTGAGACAGCATACCTAAACGTAAGCATGCCATTAGTAATTGCAGGCAACCGGATAAGAATGCAAGAAGTATGGCGAAATCTGCATTTTTTCCTCGCACATAGTCGTGAGTCATTAATGCCATGAGTGCAGTAGGACCGATTGTAATATCTTTACAGGAGCCAAATATCACATAAACTATTGCGCCCATAAATGCCGAGTAAAGACCGTACTGGAAGCAAACACGATATCATACATTCTCAATCTCTGTTAAGGAACAGCGGTAAGAGAAACATTGATGTTCTTTATTTTTATTTAATTATAATAATTCTGAGCTAAGGGGTCAATGTTTCATTTATGAGATTGTATTATATACTTGAGGTTCCAAACCAGCCAACGTTGCGTATGCGAGTCCTTGTGGCATAACGGTAAGACCGACTGTTATTCCGGCTATGACATCGCTAAGGAATTTTTCTGAGTTATATTTCGGTAACCACGCTAGGATCGGCACGCGTCTCGATGCTAATTTGCGTAGCCGATCAGCATAGGTCTTTTTCTTCCAGCGATCAGTTTCAGTAGCCATCCTGGATCAAGTCAGCTTCATGGACAAAGCATCGAACAAATATATAAATTCTTCCGTATGTGCGTACGTATGTATAATATTCTATATACATTAAAAAATATATACATAATTAAAAAATATATAAAAATTATTTTTTAACCAATTAGATAATGAATCATTATTCCAGTAAGACAAATTTTAGCAGATGTTATATTATTATATGTATTATGCAAGCATACATATGTATTATGTATTATATTTTTAAGAAGATTTGTCTCTATGTTCTAACGTAAATTTTTTAATAATATTAACTTTAAACAATGACACATAATACTATTATTATTATCTATTTTATGCATGGCTAATGAGCTTACTGTAGAAAGCTCATAAGAGATGTTCATCAATTAAAAGGTTTAAATTAAAACATATTTTAAATATGAAAATTTTGCAAATTTTATCTTACATGATACTAGAGGACATATAATACATACAACAAGAACGTACATTATCATGTTCTGTTATCAAAAAGATAAATTATATATAATGACATTTCTAAGAAAATAAAACGTATAAAGATTTTCATCTACAAGGAACAAAAAGATTTTATTTTATCGGTTATCTTTTTGTTATGACGCATAAAAATGCATCATAATAAAAGGATAACCGATGAGATATAAAATTCAGGAAAAGAACATTACGAAGCCCCGTAGTTTAATATTTTATCATATAATTAATTTACCTATAAAATAAAAGAATATTTTTTTCTCATGTAATATTAAAATTTGAAGTCCTAAAAATATGCTATGTAAACAGAGAT
This sequence comes from Solenopsis fugax, assembly GCA_003595255.1. Classification (NCBI taxonomy): domain Eukaryota; kingdom Metazoa; phylum Arthropoda; class Insecta; order Hymenoptera; family Formicidae; genus Solenopsis; species Solenopsis fugax. The sequence continues at coordinate 6,011 of QKQZ01015915.1, read as the reverse complement.
TGATTCTTCCTTATTTCTCTGAATGAAACAACGACTATCAGGATCATGTATGAATTGTATGTGTTTATTTGCAGAAGTATCGATAATATAAATTTATCGTTGAAACCTAATTTGCCGCGAACGTGAGATTACGTTATATCTCGAATCGTTACGTATGGACTAGATATATTAAAGTTACCATAGATAAAAACGTGGACCTGCAACTGCAACAATAAATGATTGATGATGGAGAGTGGTGTGTGCGTACGGAGGCGGATACTTTCACTGAGAGAGAAACGGGTTTCGTCGAATATGCGTATTAGCCTTTTTTCCCACCAAAGTCACTCTAATTCATAGAAGCTGCACGTGCTACTGCAGCATGTACTAAATTTACTGTCTCGTCGAATGCACTTCGAAGCTCTCTCGCGCGCGCTTACGAATTCCAGCGGAGCGTAGACTGAAAGTACGCGTGTTCCGTCGTGCTCCTTATATACCCGGATAACGAGCCAAACTTACATTGGTCGGGGAAAAGTCACTGTTAACCTTCGCACCTTTTTATACGGGAATCATGAAAAATACGTTAATTGATATGCTTATCCATACCACGAGATATTAAGACCCACTAAAAAATTTTAGCGTTGTCAATACTTTTACTTATGAAATCGCATTAAAAAAACAAAAAAAAAATATATATATATAAATGTGATAAAGAATAGTAATTTGCAATTGTGAATTCTGTTTATAATCTGTTTAGCCAATATTTTTTAACACTAATTAGCTATAATACTTTACCAGAAAAATTTCAAGATTTTTTACTTTATAGATTTCTCACAGAAAAATTTACCAATGGCAGTATTTATTTAGTTAGTGATTAATTAGTTATTTGGAATATTAAAAGCACTATTACTAGTATAAATAATTAATCACTAATCAAATAAATATTGCCAGAATTAAATTTCTCTAAGAGTTGTAAGGAAAAATTATATAATATTTATTAAAATTAGATGTTATTTCTTTTTAGTCAAAGATTAAACATATTAATTCATTTGCGACCGTATTGTATACTAACACCGCATGCATTCAATATCATTCCTTTATGTGAGCGCATGTACATTGGAAGTCAAACACTTGTTAATAAAGACTAATATAAACAAAGTTTTTTTATAAAATATAGATGCCAAATCATGTTCAAATTGTTGGCTGAAGAGAATTTGAATAAAGATTTAAACTAGTTGAGGTTCAAGTGTGTAAGAAATTATAAATATATATAAGAAACATATATCATACATAGACATCTATATTTGTAAATTTGTACTGGCTTTGATTTCATTTGTTACAGTTTTTCTATAAAAAAAAAGCTAATCTTATTATTTCAGAGAAATCAGCAGGAATGAATCACTATGTTTATGTTTACATAGCATATTTTAAGACTTTAACTCAAATTTTAATATTACATGAAAACAAAATCGATTTTTTTACTTTCTCTATATAAATTAACATAATAAATTATTAAACCATTTTAAAATGTTCTTTTTCCGAATTCTTTTACCATTTTACTTCTTCCACTTTAATATATTGATTGCGACATGAAACTGTCCGAGATAGAAGTCGTAGATAAAAGTTATAAATTTTAGTAGCCTATGTGGCTTTCATTTACAGTTTAAAAAGTTTCAAGGCTGACCGGGTTAACTACTGACTACCGACCTGCATGTGATACTTTCCAGATAACAAAAAACTTATGCAGATCGCGCCGGTTAATGAACACGAGTGTTAGCCTTCGGCGTTTCTACATCGATCGATTATGCAATTAAAGCAGTTCAACCCATCTTCACACGCACAAACACAACCATAATATATATTTTACCTGAATTGAATCTCACTTCTCAATTAAAAGTCGAAACGCATTACGAGGCATTCGAACGTCGCGTCGTGTGCCTGGTGTAGATGTCTCGTAACACTCCTCGTGGAACGCTGTTCGTCCGTGTGAGACCCATTGAATTGCGTGTTCACCAGATTGTATGAATGGGAAAAGGGTTCTCCAAACGGGCGCTGATCTATTCGAAAGCGAATGCAACCTTGACCTGCCTGTATACTTGAATCTTCTAGAATATATGCAAATACGTTTCCCTTCACGTGGTCGTTTTTCTAATAAAGAAGAAGCGGCAGCCTCCGACAATACATGTAATTTAATCGTAGCATCGCGCGCGACGCATTCTCTCACGCATCGAGGACTCGTTTAAGTCGCGTGCCGGCTGTTTGTCGTACGACGTTTCAATGATCACAAGCGACTCAATTTGAAGCATTACGTATCGCATTGTTGTCAAGCATTTAGCCCATTAGCCCGAAGGACACGTGTTCGATTTCGCCGAATCAGCGAGATTGTCTCAGACTATTTATTAATATTATTGCATGAAGGAATAAGAACATTTAAGACAATGAACCACAATGTCTCCCTTCTTTATTTTTAATTTTGAGACAATTAGAGATAATCTCTCAAGATTAATTAAAGGGGGGAAGCTTTGTGTCTATTACTGATTGTCTCAAATAATAATAATCTTATTTCTTCATGCAATAATATTAATAAATATTATTTCTGCTTCTTTGTGGGATTTAAAATTTTGAAAAAAAATTTTAGAGAAGTACAACAATATTGAATATATATTTAAAACATATAAAAAAATGTATTAATTTGAATGAACCGTTTCTTCTTCATAAAAAAACTCTTGCAAGTATAATCAACAGAGAGCAGCAGTATAAGAGCTATATGTAAACAACCAACATGTAGACAAATAAATCTGTTGAATATTTATTATTTCATTTTGTGGGAAAAAATATTTTCTTTACTTTAAGTGTGTGTCATCTCTCTTGTAATTATTATACGAAAGCATAATTTGTTCTAGCATATAAATTATGTTTCCATTACCAGTACATATAATGAACAACAACTTAACGTTGTGAAAATTAAGACATAATGGTACTATATTATCTATTTTTGAGTAAACACAGCAAATGCCATTTTATTATTTAAAATTCTTGTGTGAATTTTGTTAAAAATATTGATATCTTGATATCCACATCTGTAGTATAATAAAGATGCTTGTGTGTCTCTACAAACAAAGTATTTTACTTCAGACACACTTGTGTTACATCAGTATACACTTTATTATCTGTTAATAAAAACAGAAGTAAACTAATTTGATTTGCTGACTTGACCAGACTCCGAGTCAATGGTCTATTTTTTTAGCTGCATTTCTTGCACATCTTCTTTTGTAGCTAAAAAGAACAGACACTTCACACAGAATCAGATCAAGTCAGTAAATTAAATACACTATAAAAATAAATACTTTCCATATAAATTTATTACACTTGAAACATGATATTTCTGAAGCAAAGCTTAATCAACTAAATAAAGTTGCTGTACAATGTGATGTTATTTTGTATTGAGTGGACAAAGAATGAAATGAATTGAACACTCTCTATACTGTAAAAGAAATTCATTATCATTAGCATATAGTGAAAAAAATAATACTATATGTATATTTGAAAAAACAAATACTACAAAAAAAGATATTTTCTCAATTGAATAGTTTGGTGATGTGTTTTCAACATGATGAGCACCTGAACTTGTATAATAATTAAGGAATGCTTTAAAAACTACACTTTCTAACATTAAAACTGTAATTGCATTTAAAGAATTTTTTTCAAAGAAATTGCTGTCCATACCAAGATCTATATCATTGAACTAATTATGTAAATTTTTAGTTTTCTTTGTAATGTTTATGTTTACAAGTTTATAGATGTATTTTTTGCATCAAGTGCTAATGGGTACAACAAATTTTTTTTACGGACAACCACTACAAAAATTATTCAATTGCAGCAATTTTCCAATAACTACATTTGTCATTTAATAAACAAAGCTATGATTAATTAAAAAACAGTGATAGTCACTTAATCATTTGTTGATATTCTGATGGAAACATAATTTATATTATTTAACCTCTAAAACTTACACAAGCTGGTCCACTGTCGAAATATATTACTATTCGTGGTCCAGAATACGAAGGGCGTTTACGTTTCACATATATAAGATGTAATAAAATTATGTACATAAAATGTCTTATAAAATTCGACCAAAATTAATCCACAAAATGCAAAAACTATCGACATACGATTGACATTTGCCCAACCGGCATTTGTCACGGCGTCTAAAATTTGTCAACGTCAAAACCGTGTTGCCAACCATTGCCAACTACGAGAAACTGCGAGAAACGCTAGCAGCATAGGGTTAGGTTAGTATCTACTACTTGAATCGGATGCACGTTTATATAGAAACAGTGACTGATCTGTTCACCAGTTGCTAATTTTGATAATTTCGAAATATTGTCGGAAGAAATTATAAAAATTATTCAGAAATAAAACATCGTAACATAAATCTTGCAAATATATTTTTACAGATGAGAGAAAAGATCAAATTCTCGAACGTTTCTTTCAATATAGGAAAAGATAATTTTTAAATAAAAATTATTTTTATTATACATATTGCAAAAGAAATTAATTAATAATTTCATTTAATTAAATTAAAAATAACGAGAATTTAATTATGTATTCCTTAAGATCGCTTAAAAGATCAGTAAAAGTTGAAAGAAAATACGGTGATAAATAAAGTAAGCAAGAATTGGCTTTTCCACCACTCAAAACTCCGAGAAATATTATTTGAAGTATTAGAAAAGCAGAATAGGTAAAGAGGATGCTGTAAGTACGCTAGACGTCAAGTATCAGCGCGTTGATTGGTCAACGTCATCTTGGAGGGGGCGTTTCTTTCCTTCAAGTATCAGCACGCTGATTGGTCGGATATCCCAGTTATCCGCCCGCGCTCTTATTGGCCTGACTCCGAGAATCCATCATTATAGTATAGCCAATTACCGCGTACCCTCTCACCCTGGAATTGGAATTATATTCCACCTACTACCTCCAGTAAACCTACTTGCTAATTCTGTACTCCTAATAACACTGATTTTTCGAGCCGTTTAATCGAACGAACGGCGTCGTTTCTCTGATGTTATAAGACCTTCCTAACCTCAATAGTCGTCCATTTCCTAATGCTGATATTTGACAGCTCGTACAAGAAGCACAAAGGGACGATTTCTCTAATTTATGTGAAAGATGGAGCATTGTCAGTTGGCAAACAAATTAATTCTGCGTATATGAAAAAGTTGTACGAAGTTCGAAATATTTTTCTTCTCAGGCCTCACGCAGAAAATGTGAAGACAATGTGAGTGTGATTTTTGTTACTTTGTACTTGCCTTTATTATTTATTTTTCAAATTTTTAACTATAATTACTACCCAATTATATATATTTATTTTACTTATACACTATTTAATTTAATTTAGATTCGCTGGACAAGTAGGCGCTATTGCATGCAACATGAAATCAAAAGAGGCTCACATTGGTGACACTTTGCATCTGCGACATTAGCCTGTTGATTCCTCAGAAGGATTTTATCTACCAAAGCCAATGGTATTTGCAGGAGTATATCCAATGGATCAGTCACAATTTGTCTTTTTGCAAGTAGCTCTCGGCAAGCTTACTTTAAACAATAGTGCTGTAAAAGCTGTTTTAGAATCAAGGAAATTATTAGATATTATACTGATAAATTAGTTTCATGCGCTTTTCATGCAATTTTCAATTTCCTAATGAATCGTATATGTTTGGTGTATACATTTTAGATCAATATTCTATTAAATGGAAAATTGTGGTGGAAGAATTATGCACAATTGTACATAGAACAAAAGCATCTCAGATAGGCAAGAACTTGTATGTCAAGCTTCTCGACACCATTCNTTGACAACTTTTTGAAATATTGATCCAAGCAACATTAAGGAGTAAAGGGATCACAAGAGAAACTTTGAAGCTCTACAGAAAGGATGTAACAGCAAAATTAGTAAGTAAATTTATATCGTACATCTAATCAATAAGAATAGACATTTAAGTTAAGAATCACTTCATTATTAAATGTGTTTGCTTCGTTTT
>QKQZ01015913.1:0-17408 GCA_003595255.1 Solenopsis fugax | reverse complement strand
TTATAAAAAGCACTAAGATCCAGCTTGACCGTACAAGGCGTTCTTATTTCAATTTGTAAGTTAAACGTAATTTAACGGTGTCGCTACATTTTTGTATGAACAAAAGAATTGAGACTAACAAGCAATGCCTTTCAACGTGTCCTTTGAAATTTATAACCTTCGCTGGTAAAATCTGACGCAGCCTGTTACTCCGAAGGGCATCAACGCCGACAATCGCGAGCCTAGCCTCAACTTTCCAGCAAGTGGTACTCGATAATTCATGGTAAGGAGGCTTAAGTCGTGCATCCACGCGAGACTACCGCGGGGAATGGCGTCGGGGCACGCTCAGACGCTGTCGTCTAACAGGTGCCGATGGATATATCATCGGAACGGCGGCAGGGTAGTTTGCATGAAGACCCCTCTGTCGACCCTGTCTTCTATGCGAGGGTGACGTCGCCTCGGCGGTGATAGATCGCCTGAATTATAGGCATCGCTAGTCTTGCGAGTCCTACGGTGCTCTTCGATGCAGAAGCAGTTTTCACGGGGAGTTTCCTCTACACTCCGCAGCAACGAGGTGACGCTTACTCAACTTTCGAAAATCCTTCGCGGTTAACATCAATCGACGCCCATTCCAAAATTAATCCGATTCAGCGATATGATAAGCTATTTGTTGAACATTGAACGTTGTTACTGTCATTTACTTTATTCTTTATTTTAGATTTGGCAAAAATGCTAAAATGCTGGGAATTATTGTCATTTATTTTTAGACTATTTTTAAAATTTGATTACGCATTGCTTAAATCAGACTCTTTAACGTTCATGAATCGATCCTGTCGCAGATATACGTTTGTAAAATCGTGGCGTGGATGACAAAGAGTGTGAATCGAAGAAAAATCCGATGTGAAGATTCTAAACGAAGATGTATACGGGATCATATGAATTTCCAATGGGCGCCTTTTCAATAATCTATGCACACGTGCGCGGGAAGGGAGGCGACTCGTGCGAGAAAGAAGGCGGAGACGGACGATGGGCGCAAACGCGGGATGAGTTTTCGTATGGCGGATGTGAAGTTAGGATAGGAATCGCTCCTCGAGATTTTCAGACAGACCGAATCAATGCAAACAACTGGATATTGCCGGCAATATCAGTTTCCTTAGAGCGGCGCGCCGCTCAACTGCGAAACGCGCCCAGACGACTACAGCGTCGAAGATGGTCGGGCTGCAAGAAGCTTCGAAGGCAGATGGAAGATCGTCCTAGGAAGGGGGTAAGAAGAAGCGGAAGCGCATACCCGTCGTAGGCGAAAGTTTGCCTTGCCACTCCGTCCCCTCGCCACTTCCCACAAGCCCGTTCGCATCCACCAACTCACCGACTACGTGATTTATTCAGCCTATTTTATGCGAGAGCCCGCCATATGAGATTTCCACGGACACCTTATTTCCTATCCGGGCTAGCCGGGTAAGCGCGGCTTCTCGCGGGATCGAAGGAGTCCCGATGAAACGGACTCACGGTTCCGCGGTGGAATTTCTTTCCGCAGTTTCTCTGGAAAGTCATTTAAAATAATACAGTCTCTCGCGCCACACTCGATTCGCCTCACAAATAGTATTTTATGTGCCGCGATTTATCTTACCTTTGCCGTCCGCGCGACTGACAAACATCGATGAAATTACGGCCATTACCGCGTGAAAGCTCGCAAATTGGGATGCGGAAGGTACGGGGATACAAGGCGCGAAATTGCGATAAATGTTTAAAAAATGCTGGCCGCGGAAGAGCGAATCTGAGAATTGAGAGAAAATTTTATTTTCCCTTCTCTCTTTTCCCACTCGAGAGGAGGCCGGCGGGAACGTCTCTGTCGACGGGCACAATAACTTACTCGCAAGCTTGACAAACGGCCCGACGCGCGTACTTTGCGTCTTGCGCTTTAGCAGGGAGCACCCCGCGCTAATGCATCGTCTACCGTCACGAGGTTAGTATAATGCACTTAACAGTCTCAGACTCACACTTCGGTCACCCAAATAAAGTCTATACAAGAGTCAGCACTTAATTCTTCTGGAATGTAACTTTCTCCAGTCGCCAATCGCGCCTTCTAAGAACGAATTCTTTTCTCGAAGATTGGTAGACTTCACTCGCAAGTAAATGCAATAGTTAAATTGTTATTTATTGAATAGATATAAAAATTAGAAAATACAACATATAATATCACTACAAAATGATAAATTATTTCAGATTAAAAGTACTGCACGCGTATATTTCATTAATTCTTGGTTTATTCTTTATCTTTATTTTTATTTCTCAATTTTATGCTTTACTAGAGAAAACAGGTGCGCGCTACAAAGCTTTTGATATTACATTGAATTACAAAGATTGGAGCATTGCAAAAATTCGACCTTTGCAAATTTTTTAAGTACAAACACTTGGCGTTGATAGACGTCTAAGTATAACAAAATAAATATACCATTACTAATTATTTTATATTCTGTCATTGAATTGCAAAAATTGGAGCATTGCAAAAATTCGACCATTGGACTATGCGCGTACTACAGAGGTTTTGACATATTACATAATTTACAAATTACAAATTTATTATTAATAAGAATCCACGATACATTACTTTCTGTCACAGCTGTCAATGTAACAGCTGTCAAAATTCAATCAACGCGAAGACAGCTACTCTTGCAACACGAAGTAAGCCAAACGAAAGAACCAATCAGTATCGCGGAAAATTCTCAATAATAAAATCGTTTACGGCTTTTTTTATGAAGGATTGAAATATATTCTTTATAGAATATTATATGTAAAAAAATAGTTGCATGAACACTTTTTGTGTATGAAATTTAATGTCTTAGAGTACAAAAAATTCTTTTGTATCTTTAAAATGTTTTCTACTGCTGTGCTATAATAATCTCAAACGAGAATTTAATCGATTCAATGTAAAGCTTTACAGGTTTCTGAAGAACATTCTCTCTCTCTCTGTCTCTCTCTTTCTCTAGCGCATAATTCGCAATTAACTTACGCAGAGACTGTTCAACGCTAATTAATGAGTACGTCAGAAACTCTCTCTCTCTCTTTCTTCCTCTTATCGTGAAGTACCGTGCTTCGATTAAGTCTACCAAAGAGTTTTATAGCTGTCATGTTAAACGCTATGAAATTTAATTTCCGATACATCATCGGAATTAGCAATTAATTAAGAAATCTCACAATTCTTTCTGCATCGCATTATATAATGTAAAAAGTTTTCTACTCTTTATTAATTGTTTGAACACAAACTACAAAAATTATTTTAATTTTCATCTTTCACTTTTCATCAATAAGTTATTGAATCACATTTTGATAATTTATGACGTAGTATAATCATTTAACAGAAAGACCGAAAAATTATTTGGTTAGTTATATTTTGTAACATAATACTATCATTGTGATATTTAAAATTTCCTTTTTCTCTATTTTCACGAGAAATTGTTCAATTGATTTATATCCGAGTATTACGTGATTTTCGTTACTCGTGCATCAAAGGCTTTCGCAAAGATAGGCACAAAACGTCCGGGCGTCGACGCTGAAAATTGCCGACGTCATCTGAGGACGAAACGCAATTACCGGCAAAATCGTGCACCCCTCGTATATACGCGGGTACCAAGATCTGCGATTCCCATTTTTATCCGGCGCTAATGGGACGATGTCAAAGTAGACCCCTATTTGCCATCTTCGCGATCTTCCGGTTCATCGATCTCGAGGCTAACCCAATAAGTTAGGCGCCATTCGTCTTGAACGCACCCGCAGATTCGCGTAATCGAAAGCTAGGGAATATTACTGATCTTCTAGGACACACGTATCGGTCTTCCACCTTGGCTATTACTCAAACTCAATTAGGATTACGAGCTCGTTATAACTTTCATTTGCAATATCATCCTCGCGAAGCTAGACTACAGTCTCAATCCAAATATTAAATGTTTCGAAATTTTTTAATATGACTGTAGCTTAAAAAAGGATAATATAATACGATTAAGTATCAATATTATATTAAGCTAGCTCAAAGTTGAAATTAAATTTATAATAAAAAAATACCAATTTTCAAAGTTTTAGGATTTTACATTATCTTATATAGTGCCATTTTAATTCTATTCAGTTAAAAATATTAAATATAAAAAAACCATTATAAGGATGTGGTTTATATTTTTAAATACACTTGATATAAACATTCCTAAAATATCTATTTTATATCACTCACTTAAATGCAAGATCTTTCGAGCAGGAAATTCAAGCGATATTGCGATTTGTTGTTGAATTGACTGTACATCGTATATTCGAGCGAGCTGTGAGTGAAGATTCGAGACAATAATTGGCTCGTCCACTCAGCATCGTTGGAGTGGCCGATGGATGTATTCGTTGAGATTACGCGAAATGGTTGTAAATGCCTGGAGAGTACCGGCCGGTCGGAGTTACTCTCACCATCCTCCGCCCTCCACCCATCAAAGAGTGAGCCACTATCTCGCAACTGCAGTTACAACTGCACAAAGGTTAATGCATGCTATTGTTGCTGCCAGCCGGCCAGAACTGCCGTGCTTTCGTCGAATCGCAGACAAATGCATCCATACGGATGTGGACGAACACATCCTTACGTTTCGACGATAATCACGATAGACACATTTAATGGCGCAGTTTTTGCCCATTTTCACGCGATATTTAAGCTGATCTAAGCTGCTTATCTAAAAATCAATTTCATTAATCAAATTCTCTGATTGTATCTCTGGTATAAGATATCACTTCAATTTTATTGAAGTTTGATCCGTCATTTCTCAGATTTCCAGTAACGCAAAAGATGTCTTACATAGAAAAAAATTACTATTAAATCAACAATTCATTGTTTCATATATAAGCAAGAATATAAAATCTTCTTGGAAGAATTTGATAATCTCGATCAGACATAATTTGCTTACATGAAGAAACAAAATTTCTTTATGTTAGCAAATTATGTCTCTTTGAGATTATAAATACTTCCAAGGAGATTTTATATTCTTGCTTATATATGAAACAATGAATTGTTTATTTGATACTAATTTTTTTTTCTGTGTAGCTTCTTTTTTTAATATTTATAATTCAGAGCAATACTAATTTTAAAACTCTCTGTATCTCTAACAACCGGGAGCAAATGAAAACACCATTGGGGTTCAGATTTTTCCAGTCTAACAGCTTTGCTGATGTGCTTGTACGTTCCACTCTGAAATCACATCAAACAAGCCAAGCAACCTACGCCGTTAAAAGTGTACGCCGATAATAAAGGGGCCGCCGCGAGTTCTTCTTGCTCGAAGTGGATGAAGGGTGATAAAGTGAAATGAGACCCATCACGTGAATGGAAGCGACGCGGCATGGCTCGACTCGGTACCACCTGATAGGGGAGAATCGGAATCAGGGCAGATCAAAGCGGACGGAGCGATACGTAGCACGTCGAAATTGATGGAGAACGCTTTACGTTAGCGAATTGCGAGTCTCGTATAGTCGTAGCGACGCGGCGCGGCGTGGCGCACTGATGGCGAGACGATGGCGATAGTGGAAGAAACGAAGAAGAACAGCGGGGACGGACAGAAAAGACTAAGTCGATTTTAATTTAACCGGAGGACAAATTAAAAGGCATCAATCCGGAGGGCGAAATGCTGCGGAGGATTAACAGTCGGCTCTCAAGGCTCGAGAAGAGCGGCGGGGATAACGACAGGCCCTTCGAGTGAAACGACGGCCGGATACCTAATTCGGCCCTTGGTCTACCAAATGGGCGGTAGTCTTCCAGCTCGCCGTACTCAAAGACGCACGTGCTGTTCCTACAAATGGCACGTACATTTAAAAATTTTTCTATAAGTTCGCAAAGTCCTTATATTAGATTTAAATTAAAAATTACGTTTTATTAATAATCGAGGGTGCAAACATTGCGTTTGATATCTTTTAATTAAGTGAAAGCTTAATTATAATAATAATCTTTTAAATTCACTGCACGTATACATATTTCTAAAGATATAATCTTTAATAAAACATTACATGAAATTATACATATAAAATTAATAGAATATAACTAAGTCTTGCACTATAATATCGTTCAATTCTTTCAAATAAAGAATCACATGATAAAATAATTAACATGAAAGATTTGTGCTCGAATTTGTAACGTACTGATTGCTGCGTAGTATCTTGCATTACCTTGTTATCATAATGCAATGCCCACAGTCGAAATAGGCCAGCTAAATGGAGCAATTTCATTGTAGTGATATTAAGGTCTAGTGCCGACTTTAACAGAGGATAAAACGATCGAACGGATCTCGTTGTTCGATAACGGCAGCACGAAAGCTGCACGTTACAGAGAGTCGTAAAATCAAGAATGTTGCGCCTATGACCATCGGCAATGTCGTACAATCCGTAGGAAAAGCGTATTTGTTCCAATAATCCAATTTGTCCTTTCGAAAACGATATTGCTTCTGTTGATTCGTCTTTTATGCTTACCTGATAGACAATATCTATTACTAACCGCAAGTGTAATAGACAATTGATAATAATGGGTGGATTAATAGCGAATTCGGTTGGACTGCATCAGTGCACACTGGTGCACATTAAAGCCAACGTACATGAATTGATGTAAGATGGGTGTTTAGTATAAATATATAAACAGATTAAATTATGAAATTTTCAATACTCTTTTATGTTATTTGATAAAATACAAGTATTAAAAATTTTATCAGTTGAGATATTTGCAGTTTATTTTTATACTAGATCAATGTACAACGGCTTTAATATGCACTAGTGCACACTAGTGCATCCGACCGAATTCGCTATTAGTGTTAATTTTAGCAAAAAAAAGTAACCATGTATAAATTTGTCTTTTCTTCTTTCTAAAAAAAGAAAAGAAATTTCTTTCAAAACGATTATATCACAGACATTCTAGGATACAATAAAAAAAAGTGTATAATGCAAAATGCTATTTATAAATCTCACAATCGTAATTTCATAGATAGAAATGCAAAAGGACCGTAAAGCCCCAAAACTCCTAGGTCGGCATTTTACGCCGTTTCGCACGATTAGCGGCACGGACGCAACATCGTTAGCGATTTATAAGGGCGGTGAGCACGTATAAAAGTTATCCGCGCGCGTTTCCGTTGAACCTCATTCTACAAAGGAGAAGTAAGCGTCTTGGCGCGAGCGCTGCGGAGAATTTAAGTGAAGCTAATTTCAGGAAAGCGGTTACGCTTCCAAGCTATTTCGAGTCATGTTATTAGCCGAAATACGATGCTGCTCGCTTTTCAGGTGTGAGACAAACGCGTTCTTCTTCATTCTAATCTCGTACCAACGTTCCTTTTATCGCTAATGATCCTACTAATTCTGCATTATAAATGAATAATAAGATAGAAGGTTCTGATAAATTAATAAGCTTTAAAAGAGTAGACAAGAAAATATTATAGCCTCTTAAATAAACTCAATTTTAGTTTATCTTTCCTTGTTTATTAAAATATTTAATGTAAAAATTGATTAGTTTTTCAAACAAGGTAAACTTCAAAAAAACAAGCTAAGAAAACTGATTAGTACATTATTTGTAACAAAACAAGATTTAAAATATAATTTAGAAACAAGTGAGATAACTGTATAAAGCTGTGTAAAATATGAAGATTAGAGATAATAAGATAATGCACGCGGTATGTCGTGTTGTTTTAACCGTTAATTTGTTGTAGATTAATTAAAACAGTTCACAAGGGGGGGCGTAGAACCCTCGTACCCGTTGTTAATATTGCTTTGAGACAGACAATAACGAAAGTAATATATTTCGTCAACGACAACCACTAAACTGCCCATCCGTACGTATACATGCGCACCTAAACGAGCGTTAAGCTGCTTGCCAGACGTTACAAGGGCTACTTTACCCTCCGTCTGATGAAATTCTCTGCTGAAATTATTTTCAAGCTTGGCGACGGGTTAACGAAGCAGCTCATCGTCGAAAGGAGCGAGAAGATGGAGAAAGGGCCCGTTCCAAATTTTCACGTCGATAATGTGAATCGTTTAATTGACGGATCGACAAAGTCGATAGAAACAAATTGAATGCGCACTGTTGTATTTTCTATACTTTTTATTCTGTTAAAGCTTTTGATTTTCTCAAGCATAGCGGATCAGCAATTAAGACAGTAATAACATTAAATTCGCAATTTTGCTGCTCGAGCACGTAGCTGCTTAAGAACATAATTATTTAAACGACTACCAGATTAGATTGTTGAATCTTTTTATAACTTTTTACAACTTTTAAAAAATTTTAAATAATTTTAAATCAGTCCGGTTTCTTTGCCCAGGCCGGTAATAACATTAGGTGATAACGCGATACCACTCATCGAAACTTAAAAAGGAATTTTTCTCGTCGTCGACGTTAAACTTGGTATCGGGCAATCAGGAAAACGCTCGAGTTGCTTCGCGGCATACCGCTTTACGGAAGCGCGACTACTGCCGATTGCATTCTCTCCCGACGCACAAACGTAAATTAAAAATGCTCCGACGCGGTTAACGAGCAAACGACAAAGGGGCAGCGCTGAAGCGCAGCGGCGCGGCGCAAAGAGAACGGGAGACGCACGAGGAGTGGCACGGCGGCGAAAATTAATATCACCCACTGCCTTCAACCCTTGTTACACGAAAGCGCGCGCACGCGGGAGCTTCGTTCAAGCGCGCGTGTAACGCGTCAAAAGTGTAAACGTACAACGTTGAAATTCTCTTGCCACTTACGGTCCGGCGAAAGTTTCGTCCAGCTCATTCAAAGTTTCAGATTCTCACATCTATTAAAAAAAAAAAAAAAANAAAAAAAAAAAAAAAAGAGCGAATTAATGAAACCAGCACTTTAACTTGAGTTTCAGAGTTTTAATTCTCATGATATTTCACAGAATTATTTTCGGTATATTTTGTCAGCTTTCTTGTTGAACAGAGTGAAGTGGTTATGCTCCTATGTTTGCGTAAATCCCCAAAAAAATACAAGTTTCAGGCCCTGGGGAAATTTACTGTTTGGCTCTCGGTCGACTAGCGAACGCGCTTGAAATTAATCGGCTCGATTTGAGATCAGGATGCGGCCTCAAAGCAGCAGCAAATTTTTTTCATTTTACGCGAATCAACAGAAAAACGGAACTCGCGCGAGTTCCGTTTTACGATGTGTTCCGCTCTTCAATCGGTTGCCTCGCGCTCATGAAAATTACAACCGTGCTAAAGTTCAAAGCGTGCCCCCAAGGTTGTGGCTCACCGAAAATAGCTAAATTGCTGACTCCTCGAACTAAACGTTAACTTGCCGTCAACGTTAGCGACCGCGTTCTATTGCTTTGTCGCTGAGCGTGTCTGGCGCAAGAATAATGTGCGTTGCATTTATAAACTCTTGCACATGCGTCATGAACAGCATCAACGAAATATATTAGAGTATTCAAATTAAATTGTTAAATTAAATGAAACAATAAGAGAATATATTTCAACATGTATGAGACTTGAGCTTTCTTATAAGCTATTGCTTTTGATAAGTATTACGTTTGAGGAGACGAAGTAAACAAGTTATTCGTTATAATTTTCTCATTTTCATGATAAGTGGTTCTTTGGAGTCGTGGGTCTTAACGCGTTTTAACTGGCACGGAAAGGTGGAGGCGTATGAAAAGTTGTAATGTCAGAAATGAGGCTGACCCACTGCTCGTTGCGCGAGATCGCTAACGGAGGCGCAACTTTGAAAACGCGGAGGCCCGCTTTTAATAATATGCACGCGAGCGTATTGTCTGCGCCCAGAAATCTGAAGAGTGCCGGGATCAAAGGGATTCTTCAAACTAGTCCGAGCGGACGCATTGTACACCGCGGATCAATGTCGCTGGTATGGCTTTACGAGAAACTCGGCTTTTCCGTAGATCCTTTTAGTCGAGAGTCGAGAGCGAGAAGCACCGAGAGTCATATAACCCGCGATGATAACGCCTTCAAGCATGAATATAATTTGATAATGATACACACATATGCACACACAGTATTAAAAAAAAGATATATATATATATACACACTGAGAAAAAAAAACTGTTAACTGAACTAAATACGTTTTGCATATGAATTACTTAGTTCAAATGTTAATTTATTTGAGTCAAATACACGGTAGTAATTCGAATGAATATCTGTAGTTATGTTAAATGACATTTCTTTGAATTAACAAATGTTTGCTTGACAGCCCGTGACCGCCGCATTTAGTTGAATGAACTAATATTTTTTTAAATCAACAAATTTTTTTTCTCAGTGTATATATATATGTATTTTTATTTTCACTTGTAAAAAATATATTTCAATAATCATATTCCATCATTCGATGAACGATTTACAACTTCAGTTTATTTGGTTTTAAAGCATAAGTTGTTGATCAAGTGGTCGTATATCATTACCAAAATAGGATAATTTTTTACAAGCGAAAATAGAAATACATCACACAAAAAAAATTGAGTATCAAATCAACAATTCATTGTTTCATGTATAAGCAAGAATATAAAATCTTCTTGGAAGAATTTGATAATCTTAATCAGACATAATTTGCTTACGTGAAGAAAAAAATTTTCTCCATATGAGCAAATTATGTCTGTTTAAGATTATAAATTTTTCCAAAAAGATTTTATATTCTTGCTTATATATGAAACAATAAATTGTTGATTTGATATTAATTTTTTTTCTGTGCAGTATGAATTACTTCTAAAGCAATAATATTCACACTTTCCGTGAAACTAAAACATAGCATTTTAGCTGCCGCGATCTAAAGTCTCGAGTAAAAGTATAAAAAAATTCGTTGTGAATTACGCGTCAGTCATCAAAAAGGAATAAATGATTGTCAACTATCGTCGCGTTAGATTCGTTCAACTCGATGTATTCTAGCGTTTTGCTCCATCTCGATGATGTATACTTGAAGAGGCATTAACACTGAGGCCGCCGCTACGTCAAGTGCAACCTTAATTACGACGTTTAAGCGAACGGTCAAACGATCTGGCGACGCGAAAGAATTTAATTATACGTCGACCTAAAAAAGGCTGCGAAGCCGAAAGCAGAGAACCGCGAATACCACACTCTCAATCTGCAGCTGGAAAAGAGATTGAAAATGAGAGAACGATGACCCCGGAGCGTAGACTACTCGAGTTAACTCGAATGCAAGGCTATCCAACCAGAATACAATGCATCGACGTCATTTCATCAGAGAAACCATTATTTTTTAGAAAAAACGAATGCAAAAAGAGAAGCCATAAGAATAACGTTGAAAAAAAACTCTTGGTATTAAAGTTTCAAGTAACTTTTCATTATTTAACAAGAGAAAGTAATTAATTTTATTAAAAATTTGTAATAATTTTATTTATAATTTTATTAAAAAATTGTTTAACAAGGATGAACCTGTGCAAATAATTTATTATTACGAATTTATTTAAATAAAATGTTCTTTACAATATTTTGAAGTAAGCGCACTTTTAAAATACATTTTTAATTATTCAACAATAAAAATATTTACTCTTTTATAAAATTACTTTTTAAAAATAATGTGCTATTTTTCTCTGATAAGAAAAAAATCCATCTTGTTATCGCTTTATCTGTCGAAAGTGATAGAATTTCGTCGACAGTTCGCGAACACAGCCGCCTCGTATAACGATACTCAATATGTTGCCGAAAGTAGCAAAGAGGGATCGACGGGAAAAAGGGTCATGCGATCTAGGAGCAATCAAGCGAAAATAGTTGGACGTCACGGGAAGGAACGGCGTCGAAGGATGGATAGTTCAGTCCGACTGGCGGCGCAACGACTCGTACAATGTCGATGAAGTAAAACGCAGTCGGGGTAATTGGCGCACCTTTCAGATGTAAATGTGGTTCGTTAGGGAGGTTTCCAACCGGCGATGCATCGCTGACGGTGCACCGGGAGAGAATCAGACTCGGCCAGTTGGTAATGCCGCTCTATACCAGGGTGGTGGACCAATGTGACCGACCCTCTCTCTCTCTCTCTCTCTTTCTCCGTCTCTCTCTCTCTCTCTCTCTTTCCCTGCCGCTCCGTTGCCTGCATTTCCTGTTCCGTAACAGAACAAGTCAACCCACAGAAGTGTGAGCCGAGCTGCAAAGCTAAGTGCTATGTATTTTGTCATGGTAATACGCCGTTAGAATTTTTTCACCCATCACACAATTCGATCGCCGATCATAGACGGGAGCAATGAACGATAAGCTGGCATGGACGAAAATTCGCGAACGAACTGTCGCGTAGTGTACCGATTTCGCGCTTCGTTGCGCGATGTTACGCATGCAATATGTTACCGCCGTAGAAATAACAATGCGTTATATACGGACCGACTAGTTTCGATCGCATGATGTATTGGTGATTTTTATTACCATTAATTCTACTCGTGATTGAAATTGAATATTAATGTCTGCAAATTGACTTTCCACATTAAATTAAGATTGATATGCGATAATACATTGATATTACAAAATTAGGAATTTCGTACACTTGACAGAATATTAAATTAACAATCAAATAAGTTAGATATAATAAATATGTAATAATCATGTACGGTAATAATAATATTTTTTCTCTTTACTCGGTTCTCTGATAACTCACTTTAATCGCGAGAAAAATTGATACTCATTACGCAGATATATACTCTTAAATAAGCTAGATATATTATCATTATTATATAATTCATATGAAGAGTTAACAGTGTATTTTCATCTTAATTTCAATTTTGCTAATCTTGCGCATAGTTTGCAACACACGTTTTTTTTCCACCCACCGGATTACCAGTACATAATGCAGAAAATTTTCGCTTGAAACGCCGTTAGAGGCGATCGTATCTTCCCCGACGAAACTCTCGAAGGTCGAATATACCGAGAACCGGCCTCGTTACGAAGTTTCTCGTTACGAAGCACCTTCTAGTTCCGCCTTCGTACGAGGTAAACTGTCGGATGGGATAGGAGCGAGTGAGCCCGCGGATGAGCCCGGGACCCGAGATTGAATTCAGGGAAAATTAACGGATATTGTTTATAAGTGGAATCCCCCGTAGCGCGAGCGTGCGCGCGCGCGCACACACATTACGGATTGACATTACTTGCAAGGGTGATTATCGGTATGTCGAGAGGCTGATCCCGTCTCGTCCCGGATCGCGCGGCGTCGACTGCATTCCTATCCGAATTTGCGTTCAACCCCGGTAATCCTCGAACGCAATATAGAAGGCAAGTAATGGCGATGCTTTGAGCATTCGCATATTAATTACATATGACGAGGCAAAAGCCAACGAATTTCTGAAAGAGGTATATGTATTCCAAAAACTAAATCCGCGTCACACACCTATGTATTAAGATATCAATAGAAAACTCGAGGCATGTCATTGAATCTCTTAAGATAAGGATAGAGAGAGAAAAAAGGATATTACTCAAGGATAATATTTTTAAATTTTTTACGATTGCCAATCTTTGATTGGCAAAAACGGAGAGAGTATGCTTTTTACCGAAGTAGATCGGTTGTGACCAAAGATCTCCGCAATTACAATACAGGGTAAAGTTGCCTATTATGAGATACCCTTTTTTAAAGGCTTATAATTTATTTAATTTATACCATTAACTCCTATTTTTATATCCAAATTATAGTAAATATATTTAAGTATCATCGCCAAAAATTAGCAATCGATAATAGTTATAGTTTGTTGTATATGAAATTTTTTATCAAAATTGCCGATTTTGCTAATTCAAAAAAAAAGGGTTCTTAATATGAGATACAAAGTTTTTTTTTTATATGAGATGGCTCTTATCGACTTGGATCTTACTAGGTTCAAATTAGACTCCAAACTCAAAATCTAATTGACTAATCAAATAGCTCTTTCGAAACTCAAAAACTTTCGTACGTAACATTTTTCTCCAAAATCTATTCTCTTCGAGATATTTTAAAGTCTCAGTGCTAATGCTGAAGACCATAACTTTTAAACCTAATAATTCGAAAGTCCTCAATGAAAAACTTTATTGTAGCATTTTGGAAAGTTTTCGAAGTCAGAATATGCAATAATAAATGGGGATTTTTGAGTGTCTCATATTATGAGTTCCACGCTTTGCGGTTTGACGATCACCAAATCTAATATTTATAATTAAGCAAATCATCACATCCCGTATTTTTCTATTAATACGACATTACTCTATCACTGCATGCAGAATTTATCATCAAATATTTGTTTATTTTATAATAAACAAGGTTTAAAGACACATCTCAATAAATTTTGACAACATCCAATTTAAAAAAAAATTTTTTTTAACGACTGCACGCATGATTTAATAATGAATCTTCTACTAAATAGATTTCACCCCAAGAGTAATAAGTTTGATAGTACCAACCACACACACACATACACACATGCGTTTATTAATGTAGCAGAAACCTCGCTACCTCATATTAGGAACCTATCCCATAATAGGCGACTTTATCCTATATTAATTATCAACTTTTGGCGACAGACTTCTTAATAACCAAGCTTGGTTTAAAACATATAATTATTAAAGTGCTTGTACACTTGCTTTTTTTCAAAAAGCTAAGAGAATGCGATAATTTACATTACGCTTGAATTTTTACTCAAAGATCTCGGAATTCTCAAAATTGGAAGAATAGCAATCTTGCATAATAACGTAGAATCGCCTGTGAGTCATTATAAGAATTTATTGTATATTCGAGCCCGATTTCGAGAAACTGCCGGAAAACGTTCTGAGAAGCGAGCGATTATAAATAAATAAAAAAGCAAACCGCGCGCGCGGGCATTCCTCCCTCCTTTCCCCTCACGCCATCTCGAGTGTCGTCGCGTTGTTATTTACACTTGTCATGGTCGCGCGCCCTACTCCGCATGTGCACACATCCTGAAGTCCGCTGCACATTAAGGTACGTGCGCGTCGCGAGAAAGAGTATAAACAGCATAAACACCTCCGATCGAAGCATCTCGATTATTTACTGTATCAAGAAATGCAACCAACAAGATGTTCGTGGATCAGATTTTATAGTAACCGCGCAATTTTTACACTTCATGCACTTATCGATGCGCAGCGTGCAATTAATCGATTTTTTTGTTAAACAGTTGGCAGAAGTGGATCGCCAGTCGCCCCCGAGTACCGGCACGGTTGCATCCGCCTGTTATTGATCGTGGATCGAGAAGGTAAAGCCGATAGGATACTCGAGCTGCCCCAGGAACGGTCCCAAGGATCTTTCCAAGGATTCTCCGATGCCGTGGAAGTGGTCGTCGACGGCGCTCGCGTCCTGATGAAACGAAACGGACGTCGTGGAATGCCGCGTTTCGGGTATTGCGTCACAAGAGTCGTGTGAAAGAGACATTTCGACGGATAAAGAACGAAAACAACGTGTGTCGAAAAGTGCGTATCGAAAGCACGAAAGGTGAGAGAGGTAGTGCGGTGAAAAGTACTTGGAAGTGCCTCTAACGGAGTAACGACTTGGCGAAAATTCCGAAGTGCCTACGCGACGCGCGATGAGTAGTAATGGCGGGGGGGGGGGCAACGTATTTTTCCGTCCGATTTCCGAGGATCTTCCGATGCCGTGGAAATGGTCGCGGCGGCGATCGCGTCCTGACGAAACGAAACGGGCGTCGTGGAGTGCCGCGTTTTGGCGGGAATTGCATCGCAAGTGTCGCGTCGTATGTGTGAAGGAGACACTATTTCGTCAGGTAAAGGACGGAAAGGACGCGTGTCGAAAGTGCGTGGCGAAAAGTGCATATCGAAAGCAGGAAGTGAAAAAAGTGGTGTGTGATGAAAAGTGCCTGGAAGTGCCTGTAATGGAATAACGACTTCGGGAAAATTCCAAGATATCTACGTGGACGTGCGACGAGCAGTACTGGCGGACGACGGAAACAACGTATTTTTTTCCAATTTCCGGACGTGATCGTCGAAAAGTAAGTCGTAATACAAAATATACCTACTTTGATATAAGAATTCCTCGCGATTTACGTCGAAAATAAATTGGAGTAGGTTAGAAACTAGGTCAGATAAAATTACGCGTAGAATTTTCTCTTAGAATTTATTTTAAAAATCGTGATAGTCGTGAGACAACGTGGACTTTAGCGAATTTTATTATTTTTACTCTCAATAAAATTTGCTTAAATTTTAATAAAATATAATTAATTATACTATCAGTAATTTTTATCGACTATTCTTTAAAATTCTCTAAGATATTACACGTCACATTTCTGAATATATCTTCTGAATATATAATTGCAACTTATTAAAAATATAATTTGATAATTATATATAAGGCAATCGATCCAAAATTATAAAGTATTAATTAATAGTTTATAAAGTAATTTTAAAAAATGTGGTCAACGTTTGTGTGAGATAATTGATTTTTATTATTAATTTAGATAATCATTTTTCTGTAAATAATTATTAAACGATCGCCACCAATCTATAATCATTGACAGAACTGTATCAATAGAGCGAGGAAACGCCATTGCCATAAGGCTTGGCGCGTGCTATTGATAAATCTTCGATGACAGTTCGATTGAACGAAAATCACGTCAGTGTCACATACAGCCGCGGTAGGAGGGTATTACCGTTCTGTAACGTTATTCATTTATCAACTATTCATATCCAGAGCTTGAGAAACGTTCGTACGTAAACGTCACCTCATATGTTTCATTTCGCATGTGTGAAAATCGCATTACATGCGTCAAGTCCTGATTTTTTGTTTTAATACAAATTTAAATACGCGTTACTCGAGCAAAGTGAGAAGCTGCAACGGGGCAAGTTTTCATGAAAAATACAAAAGACAAATGACATATTGTTTTTTATTTAGATTATTTTTTATAGTAAGCATAAATGTACTTGAATACTTTAGCAATTTGTACGTCCGAGAGTCTCTGATTATATCTCATATTGTAGATGAGAATCTATGAAACGCCGGTTCGCCGAGGTGCGGCGAACCGCTGATTAGCAGAAGTCAAGCTGCGGATTAATAGCATTTACCGATCCGCATTAGTTACGGTTAGTACATTTCAACGCGGTGCCTTGAAATTAGGCACGTACGATAATTAGACGGCGAGCTCCACAACACTATTCTGCTGACCATCGCACAGACCATACGCGCTGTGGAGGATAATTCGTATGGTCAATAGTTACCGTGCACTAGGCAATACCGGTCAAGATTTAATCGATCATTAGCTACATAAATGAAGAAGCTCTCTTGCAAATGTGATCTAATATTTCTAGCGGGATTTCTGCTTACGTAATCATCCATCGACATGCTCGTGAACTTTTACAAAATATACATACACGGAAAGAACAATTTTGCTGAAATACAGATTTGAAAATAATTATGTACTATAGTTTTAAAGGCTTGGGAAGAAACCCGTTTTTTTTTTAATTTTTCCGCGGATTTTTTCGGTTTTTTTCTCAAGGGTAGAAAAATTCATTGGAAAAATTCA
>QKQZ01015907.1:0-13506 GCA_003595255.1 Solenopsis fugax | reverse complement strand
GCGGATTCAAAATGGCGTCTCATTGAATACATCCCCAAATATTCAAAGGGTAGTTTCTACCTTAAACTGAATTACCGCCAATATATAAAAAAAAAAACGTGTCGATTATTTTTCATCGCCCTAGAAGTGTGCAAAGTTTCATCAAAATCGAAGAGTGACACTTGGGTAGGTTTACTTGTTAGTGCTTTTTATAAATACTTGTGTGATTTTTATATACCTTTTTTTTTCAAATTCAACCGACTACGCGCCGAATTACTTTTCCGGTCATAACGCAGCTATAAGTTGAACATGAACAGGTAATATCACATTTATTAAATTAGAAATAATTTAATAATTAGCGATGCTAACTTGCATCTTGATGTTAGATCCCTTATCCCCCCTGAAAAAACTGTAAAGAATTTATTGCGAAAAATTCGATTGAATTTGAAAAAAACAAGTAAAATTTATAAAAAGCACTAAGATCCAGCTTGACCGTAGAAGGCGTTCTTATTTCAATTTGTAATAATATCTTCTTTATATACTCGTTTAAAAGTTAACCGTACGAACTCTCAATCTCAAGAAGAATTCTTTATAATCTTTCGTCAATTTATCGCTGATTTCTGATAATATCACTTTCGTGACGTTCTTCGATGACGTTCGAATAAGTAATAAAACGAAATTATCAGCTCGTGAAAAAAAAAAAACTAAATGCAACTAACTGTAACGTCGCTTAATTTCGAATAATAGATAATTCGGTATTTGCTATTCTGTCGGGCATTTATTATTCTGGCGCATACAGATTTACGAGAGCGCATAGATGGATTATTAGCAGCGTTATGTAGTATTCATATTCGTGTCGCGGGAAATGTTCGAGCGGGCAACGATGGCGACGACATCGTCACCGAACACAAAAATGCAATACTCTTTCTTTCTCTCTCGCGTGTGCACTCGCAACCGGTGCACTGACCTGCGGTGCACCCAGAGACGGGTGCACGCATGGTCGAACGGTCATCATGCAAGTGCGCTATATATTTATTTCAACGCCGTGCCATGTCGCTTCACATTAAACACGTTCGATCTCGTCGCGCAACGCGAGCCGCGCTGATGTGAATCGATGTGATCGTGAAATACTTGCAATTCGCAAATATCAACGCGTGGCCAATTCCTACGAGAAGTCGATCAACTCGAATCAGGTCTTTCGGATGTGATATCCAGCGTTATTCCGGAAACATGTTATTATACGTACATATATCGAAAATGCAAATGCATGGATGTCTAGAGCGATCAATAACAGATAACTACAACAAATAATCCTGTTGAAAATTACAATAAAATTTTAAAAGGGATGTTTACTTCGATATATCTTCTTCAAATAAATTTACTTAAATACGTGCATCCAAATCGTATATAATGTCAATCTCTGAGAAAATTAATTGAAACTTGCAAATAATAATTTAAGTAAAAAATTGGACTTAATCCTTCGAAAATAGGAGAAAGCGACGTTTCCGAGAAACTGGAATTGCTAGAAAGACGGACGCGACAACATCGACGTCTCGCTCTCATCGCCGATGTCGCCGCAAGAGTCTGGTGCGCGAATAGCTAGGTGTCGAGTTGGAGGATTCTGCGGAATGGAATGCTTTGCATAATGGTGACTCCGCAGACGGCATTGCGCGCGCGGAAAGCGAACTCCCGAATTCCTCGTGGCTTGGACGCGGTCCAGGACACGAGGCACGTCCTTGTCTATGTCCTTGTCGCTGTCACAGCTCCATGTCCTTAACAGAGACGTTGTCATCCTCGCCGCGAACAAGATTCCACTTCCCGATCATGCATCACAAAATCATACAGAAATGTAAAAAAGAGAAATAGAAGATATATATAAGAACGTCGATTCTTCGGTCTTTCTTAAGATCTTTCTGAATCACGATTAAAAACAGACGGTCGTTTTGCGAATTGACTTGCACAAAAATAACTGGCGTCGCTATTAATTCAATGTCTTAACTGATCTTAATTTGAGAATTGGATATGACACCCAAAATGAAGCTCGATCTAGATTCCTAGCTGGAGTGATGCTTTTCGCATTCTTTACAGATTTTTGAGATGCTTATAGCACAGATATTTTTGACGATCAAATTTAGATATTATTAGATTATTTCTGACTTCAGTTTACGATTGCCGTTTTAAGTCTGACAACCATATCGGCACGGCAGTTTATAGAACTGAAAAATACTGAAATAATTTATATAAAGACATTATTAAGCACCAAGATCCGCTTCGATCGAGAAATGGCACTTCCTGTTATTTCGTGTGTCAATTTCTTAAACATTATTTCAATAAATATTTCATTTATAGTTCAGTTACTGACACTTTTGTTGATTAAAATCAATAAAAACTGAAAAAGTCGCGGAAAAAGATATGACGTTCAATCAGATTCATACAGATTATTATCTATGTCTCGAAACTTATGCTCGATAGAGTACATTATACATGTTGTTCACGCTTTTACAACACGCATTATATATACATAAGAGTGAGAGAGACACAGAGAGAAAATAAAAAAGAGAGAATAATCATTAGAGAGCTGTAGTATCTGTCTCAGCGATTTAATCTTATCTTAATATCTGACGTAACCTATTGAGCGAATTACCCTCATTGAGCGAGTATTAATCCGTCTGATCTAACAGGTTGCGAGAGAGAGAGAAAGAGTGAGAGAGAGAGAGAGGGGGGGAGGGAGGGAGAGAAAGGGACCTCGTTGGTATGCCAGATCTCGACTGATCCTGTGCCGTCTCTCCAATAACTCGGTATACTCAGATGGTGCCTGCCGAGGCCCGAGCGAGCGTTTCGCAGCGAGCGGAATACCTACAATAAAGGCAACAATGCGCCCGCTTTGCCCACTCGCTTTGCAGCACAGCACGCCGCGGAACTATTCGAAATAGACCAACAGGATTTAATAATAGCGCGCGCCACGAAGGAAGAGAGATCGAGTGCTGCTGGATGGATGAGTCGATTTAAAACACGTCAGGCTCTTTGGCGTCATTAAATCCCTCTTTAGCAACATGGAGATGTCAGAGAGGAGTTATCAAATCGATTATCTCTGGACTTAGAGTCAGCTAATACCCAAGTGCAGCGCGGTAAGTTAATAGCTCTTTTTAAAGATCCCTCTTTCCTTTTCTGTTAAACCGGGAGAACCTCTCATTTTAAACGTCGTGAGCGCGAAACGTTTCCGTTAAACACAGTCCTTGCTG
Organism: Solenopsis fugax; assembly: GCA_003595255.1. Taxonomy (NCBI): domain Eukaryota; kingdom Metazoa; phylum Arthropoda; class Insecta; order Hymenoptera; family Formicidae; genus Solenopsis; species Solenopsis fugax. The sequence goes on along the minus strand of QKQZ01015907.1, from coordinate 10,285 downwards.
TCCTGTCTCGCAAAAATTACCTGATACTTTTTTGTTACAATAACGACGTTTCATATAATATATACAATGACCTGATAATTTGAGTTAACGCCATAAATCGCAGAAGTAAACTCGCAGCGCAATTTTATCGTGAAAAGAGCAGCGCAGAAAAGTCCTCGAATTAATGCGAAAAACGAATAAAAGTACGCTACGTTATTCAGAAATTACCAACTTCAATCAAGCAACCTTTTTGCGTCGTGCATTTTGCCACGGGTTCGATGCAAATCGGCCTTCCCCGACAAAACTGACCAATCCGGAGTACGACGTAGTCGTCGAAATGCCATTGAACGAACAGCGACTTTAAGTAGGTGGAGGTTGTTATTGGCAAGGTCGGGCAAATCGTTTCGCGGAACGTTTAAAGGTTCTTTAAACTTCCGACCTACGGTCGGTGATGGCTCTACGTGACCGGCACGCTTAATTCCGTCTTTCCGCCTTCTCCTTACGCCGCGTCCGACCGCCGCTAAACGTCGCAAGTAAGATAAGTGCATGTCGGACGACGACATCAGTTCGCTTTCAACGCTGCGCGACGCGAGTTTTCGCAACCAAGCTGCCGTAGGTTATAAAATCACCGGCGGTTTTGCCGCGATTTGTCTGCGTGATGTTTACACGGCGTCTCTCTCTCGCGTAGACTGCAAAGTATCCGCATTATACGAACGGCAAACCGACTGCTGTACCTACCGTTATCAAATCTCCTCTTCTCAAGCGCGAAAAATATTATTTCTAATATTTTTTTTAGCGTTGAAATAACGCGTAACGGTGAGACCACGATCTATACGGGTCGCGCAAGCAACGTGCAGAGAGGATCAAACGCACGCGCGCGTACTCGACAGAGAAACGGATGCATTGGGATTGGCAACATCGTGATTTTAATCTGTTCATTAACGTAATCCGCGCACTTCTCTTTTGCGCGGATCGCGCGCGTGCGGTGATTAGCGTGATTAAAAGAGGAAACGCGACCCCGGTGATATGGAACGTGCGCGCCAAAGGGGAGCTTAAAATCGTCGTAATTGCGAAAAATTCCGTCATCGCGGACGCGAGCTTTTTACGTGGGACCGTCGCGAATATTCTCTTTTAATTTATCAAACATTGTTTAATTCCCTTTCCAGCATCTGACGAATTTGCGTTCACTCATAGCTGCAGTATATTTTTATTTACATTCTCGTTTATATAAATATATTTTATAAGAAATATAAAAAGAGCAAAATTCACTCTTCATGTTGCTATTGCAGCATTGAAAAAAAATCTCTCGTGTATGCAGATTTGAATGAATTATCTGGATTTGAATTCCCTTAATGGTAAAACCAAATTAAAAATGTCAATTTTCCCACGTATCTCCATTTGAAATTGACACAAAAAAAAATCGCAATAAGGCAAGATTAGAAAAATTAAAACGTTGATTTATTAGTTAAAAAATTAAAGATGTGAATTTCGTCTTTATACCTTTCACATTCATCTCCAATACTTTATTTCATTTATTTTTTACATGTCGAAAACATGTAGTCCGCAGCACAGTTCGAAATTACTGGCGGTCTCCACGTGCGAACTAAAATGAGTTCTACATGTACGCCGCTCCTGCACGTGTTCTTGCTCGTTTAATCGCTTTTTATACGGTATATCTATTTTCGCATGGCCCGCGCGATGACACGGACGGATCTTCTGGGAATATGGAACGAGATCGAGAAGCGCGGCGATAATTACGAGCGCGATTACAGCGCAGCCTGGACGTGCCGTAAAGTTATTTTCGCGCACGTGCAAATGTGTCTCGCAGGAAATGCGAATGTCGACGCGAATAAAACGCGGATTGCGTTTTAAATAACACGCGCGTCGAATAGGCAGGTCCCGCGATCCCCTGAGGGCCACTACATGTGGCAATGCATAAAAGTGCGCTCGTATTCTGCATTGTTCTTGTTGTAAGATTAGTATTTCGCGTATAAAATGTAAATTTCGAAAAAAATAGTATAATCGATTTGTCCAAAAAATTCTTGTTTATATGTTATCTTAGATAAAAATTACAGATTATCAAATCTCCATAGCTAGATTTAAATTTTTCACTGAGAGAAAAAATTGTAGTGGTGGCAACTATAAGGGGACAACCAAACAAATTTTGTTAATATAATTATAATATATAGTATAGTTAAGTNAAAATACGTGTCGATTATTTTTCATCGCCCTAGAAGTGTGCAAAGTTTCATCAGAATCGAAGAGTGACACTTGGGTAGGTTTACTTGTAAGTTAATGGTTAAGAAAACTAATAAAAAATAGTTGTAGTATATTATATAATATAGTAATTACATATAGTAACTATTTTTTATTAGTTCTCTTAACCATTAACTTAGTTGCAATAACTACAATATAGTTCACTTAACTATATATTATAATTATATTAACAAAATTTGTATGATTGTCCCCTTATAGTTGCCACCACTACAATTTTTTCTCTCAGTGTTTAAAATATTTTTTTTTAATTCTAAAATACATAATGCAAACTTTCAGCAATATGTAATATTTATTTTATCTTAAAAATTTCTTAGAAAAACGGAAAATAAAATGAAACGAGGGGAAAAAGGTGATGTGATAGTCTAATGTCACGGATCAAGAATTGATTTCGTCGACGTAACGTAACAATGTCACAAATATAAATATTGAAAGTCACGCTGCGCAAATAAAGTGTGAATCCACGCGGGGTCGCAATCCGTGTGATGTGTAACAATCAAACGAGGATTTATTCCAGGTCTACCGTTCTCTGAGAGAGTATAGCGGGGAGGAAAAAACATTGCCGAGGGAAAAGAAAACGACAGAAACGAGGCGTGCGGTTGAGTCCCGTGTAGAACTGATATAGCTGATAACCGAAACAAGCAAAAAAGGAACCGAGGAACGCCCGTCTAGCAGAGAGATCAAGAAATAGAGAGTGAGAGAGAGAGAAGGAGGTAGGAAGGTCTCTCGGACTCTCGTAATCTCGGGGCAGTAAATCTCGCGCGGAAGACACTAGGTACACTCGCTCGCGCGCAAGTCGCCGCGCATTTATTACGCGCAACAGCAACAATGTAAAGTAATTAGGGACATTATGCATACGCAACACGTACGAGTTATCTCGCGATCCGAGAGCGTGAGTGAGGTGCGGCGAGACAAAGAGAGAAACCGGAGGAAGACAGAGAAAGAGCGAGAGAGAGAGAGAGAGAGAGACAGAGAAAGGGACAAAGACAGTGAGACCGCTTATCAGCCAGCTACCTATCGCGAACGATACATTTCCTAGATCGACTATCGACTTCGGCTGCACCCCTCCGCCTCGATGTGGTTCACCGCCATACGAGAACCAACTTCGCTAACGACCATGATCAAAGTGCCTCCTTCACTGATTCAGCTCGCTGGTATACTTCAGCCAGCGCACACGATAAACTTCGGCTAGGGATCATTGGCGAAAGATCGTGAAGATTGTAAAATGGGGAGCAGGTGGGAGGCGAGATTTATGCCCTTTCTAGAGAATTCCACTAATAATAGGTAGACAGATGGGCGGATGGTTCGTTATGGTATGCGACAGGTCCCGCGAGATCTCATACAACAATTTGCGAGGGTTGATAAATGCGAAGCGTGTTAGCGGCAATGGACGAATCGCGTTGGAACGATAATTGAAAGATAGAGCGATATACGCTTCGATGCAACGCAAAACAGCGATAATAAATGAGAAGATAAAACGATACAGTTTAATTCGGGGTAGTAAGTTGATCGTACGGTGATTAAAAATAATCGATCTTTCTTCGAACTCCAAACTTTTCTTCGAGAGACATCGAGAGATCCTGTGGATTTAATTTAATTACGCAATCAACACGGGATATCCACGCGAAGACAGACCGATTAATCTCTCGCTACCATTACGCGGCTCATTATTATCGTTATTACAGTTATTACGTAGCACTCTTCTCCTTTCGAACCCCTGAATCAATACGAATTTGCATTCGATGTACCAGCGAGATATAACGGACACGAAGTTGCGCGTTTAAAGCGCGATGGATTTTGTAAGTAATAATAATGATTCAATCGCCGAGTTTTTCGATGTAATCAATCGTTTCGTAAATTACGGTGCTTCGTGGCTAAGCCGTATACAAGGTGTCACAAAAGTCGCACACTTTACTCAAATCGTGCGGGTACTAAAGTCTTATTAAATGTAATAATTACATTCAAAACACACAATTTATTTTGTTCAAATAAATTAATATAAAAATATTCTACTTTAATAAAGTTTGTATTTCTTTTTAATATTTCATTAATGGCCTTTAATTTTCAATTGTGATTTGAATATATAAAAAAATTCTATGTATGTAATTTTACATATACAGAAAAATTACATTATACAATTAATAATTAAATTATTATTTACAGTTCTTAATAATTATCGTTAACATTTATTATTATTATTATTATTTTCGAAAATTCATCTTGCGATGAAATATCTTTTTCCTTGACAAAAACTTTTGTGCTCAATGAAAATTACAGGGTTAGAAAGCTGAAAAGTTCAAATTCAATCAGTTGAAATCAGAGGAAGATCGGAACATCAGATTCAGCGTAAAATCCGGCGCGCTATTTCCAGGACACCCTCTAGAGTGCATAGGCGATCGTCCGACGTCGCCATCCACTTACATTAACGGTACAGCACACGGCAGAAAACACGTACAATTACAAGCCATCGCTCGTTGCCCCAACCGATGCTTTCGCGCCCACGCTCTCACCACCGTGTCGATTTAACGACGTTCACTCCTTGCCACACCAACGAAGAGTACGTACGTACGTACGTATGTACGTACGTACGTACGACAAAAACGACAAAGCCACCGTTCGTTACGCGGCGCGAAGAGGAAAAAAAAAACAAAAGGAGGACAAGAGCTGGCTGTATTAACGTTCCGTTGCTAAACACCGCCGGAACCGTTGCAGCGCTCGCGTTCCATAAGAATGCATCGAGCTGCACTAATTAAACAACTGTATATTGACTGGCAATTGATGATCTCGGCTAATTTCAGCCGTGCTACATTTTACGGTGAAAAAGAATCAATTTTCATTCTCATTTAATCTACTTCTAACTTAATATAATCTTTTTTTACATTTATCTGTTCGGTTCTAGAAGCTCTTATTGGAAGAGATCTTCCAAACTCATTGGTACAATACGCTACAAATATCCTGGCGCTCACGACCCCAGATACGTTACTCTTTCCACGTAATCGTACCTACATTCGCGGAGACTTTAATATCGCGATAATTTACGACGTAAAATTGCTGCACGTGCAATTTATATATACCATAAATTATCGTACTCCCTGTAATAAGCGGAAAAATATTTTCCAATGGGTTTACACACACAGAGCGCATAAAGCTTCCCTCTGTGCCTAGATACGGAGCGCAATCTCTGGTGCCGTGGGATACGGTATGCTGCAAACATCTTTATTCACGACTAAATATGTTACCTTCCACATGACCGTACGTGTGCCTACCCGGAGAGGCTCCAATATCGCGTCCCTAACGACATCATCCATTCCCTGTGGCAGATCCACGCCCGGCAACCGGCACGCCGCGCCGCGGACGCGGAGGGAAGAAGGCGCAGGAAAAAGCTCGCCTCGTGTGTGCATTCGCGCGATCCCGAAACGGCGGAAAGCGTTCGTCGCATGACTCACCCGGCATTCTCCGGCTCGTAAGAAACGCGCGACGCGCTTTGATACGCACAATAAGTACGTGACCCTCGTGCGTCGTGTAGCAAGCGTCTGCAAAGCATACCTCGGGCGCGCGAGCGCGAGGGAACACGAGGTTGTTCCAATAATACCGTAAAGTTTCTCTCCCTCGCGCCCTTCGCTGCGGGAGCGAGAGATATCCGGCTGGGTTTCGCCACACGTAAGAGTATGGAGCTCGCGCGCGGCATTCCGAATCACTGTACGTGGACCCATACTCACGCACACATACACACGTGCAACACGATGACGTTGTCGGGTTATGCCACTCGCCGGTAATGATGTTCCTCTCTTTTGCGCGGAATTTCTCTACAAATTTCGCGCGAATGTCATTTGCGTACTTCCCGCGCACTATTCTTTACGTGTATAATTCCGTATCCTTTTATCATTTATTTTTTATCACGTGGAGCTCGCGAGTCTTTAGCGTGTGTGGTGTCCCAATTTTTTTTTCTACTTCATTTAATCCCGTTTTCAGTTTCAGACGTTTCAGTTTTTGTCAGCGTTTCATTTATTCCGGCAATCTGCGTTACTTTTTTGCACCTCGCTCTTTCAATTTTCATTATTACTTTAAAAAAAAAAAATATCAGTTTTAACGTTTTTCTTTCTCTCGCTGCTAAAGAAATTCTATACAACAATAAATAAATCTAATCACAATTAAGTGCAACTACTTAAAAGTATCACAATAAATCTATATTCTATAATACGAGTTTTGGCACGATGACACATTAATCTAATTTATATCTTAAATTGAAAATTTTAGACTTTTCTGAACTTTTTCTATTTTCTCAAATTCCTATTAAAAAAAATGTAAAAGCTTCTACTTTTATGAGCAGAGTCATCAAATCATCGATAGTTACATCATATCTGAATTTTAGCTCGATTACGCTAGCGTCCAGAGAGCGCAACAAGAGTGCATCTGGTTTCATTCCGATGCTGATTACAGAGGAACGAGTAGAAAAGGTAGGTACGTCGCGCGTTCGTTGTTGTTGCTTAATGGGCAAAGTAGTATATTTCCTCTCCGGCGCGGCGGCCGGCGTTGCATCTCCGCGCACGAACGCAGCGGAACAAACGCGACATCGCTGCATTGCGCTGCAGCCAGAACGAACGCTCATGATTTCATACTCTTTTTCTGTCCCCCTCTCTCTTCCTCGCCGGTATGTTTATGTATGATACCAGAGATACAGTCATATGCCGGGGCGCGACGTACGTAAAACCCGCTTTACACGCTGTACTCTCGGTAATCACTCGGAATACTATTCGAAAGTGATAAAAAAGAGATTATAAATTTAATCAAGAAGATCGCAAAGATAAGATAAATCAGATAACAGACTTTTGATGAAATCTATATAATTTTGAGTTAATTGGAAGATGCTTTATTTTGAATATTGCAATGTGCACAAATTAATTTTTTAAAATAAAAAAAAAATAAAAAAAAACGTTGAAAACCAATAAAGCTGTATTAAATACAACAATAGGCGCTCCAAAAGCAGAAATATGTTCACATCCATACATTGGGATGATTCATTCGGCGGGATCATCGAGAGTGAAGCATCGCGTGGATTCGCTTTAACTCCCTCGCGTGTGCTCTCTGTTATAGGGTCGGCGTATTTCTGCCGTGAAACACGATACTGTGCCCGTAGCATTGAAGCCGCAGAGAAGGGTGGTGAAGAGAGGAGAAACGAAGGGAAAAGGTAGAGGCCAGACCGTCCAGAATTTCCAGCGAGCGAGGCCGCACGCGATGCTGGCTATGAATGAAATCAAGAATCTGGGCGAATGCAACGCCAGACCCGCGCGATGCGCGGTCTGCATTAGTCTGCGCTCGTGGAAATGAAATGCAACTATGTTGCGTTACATGTAACAAGGCAGGCTGATTATTAGTTAACGAGAGATAGAACCCCGGAAGTGGAGAACTTTTCATCCTGTTTCCCGAATTTCCCGTAGAAGTATGGGGATAAATTAATAGATTCGTAATTAAACCGTAATTAATTACTCGGAGATAATACGCCTCACCTTAGTTTTCGAAATTAGATAAATGTGCATATATCACGTAGGAGTTTTGTATTATTGTACAGAAAATCAGAATATTTAACTTAAACACCTTCCGCGTTTATGTTCTTATCTACATGTACATAGAATATTAATCAACTGTGTCATTTAAATGTAAAATAACAAAAAGAACAATGGGAATAAATACATTCCGTTGGAGAACAGAATAACAGAGAAGAAAGTGAGGACGAATGTTTAATGAGTAATCCCGAATGCGTAATCTAATTTTACATAACGTAAAGCAAATTTCCCACGATCGAATGTGACGAATCGAGTACTCGAGCGAGACTTCAAAGGTGACACTTGCAGCAGAGAAAGACAGAGAGAGGGAGAGGGGGGGGAGAGAGAGAGAGAGAGAGAGAGATGGGCAGACAAGGGGGAAAGAGGAGGACGAGACGAGTTTGTTAAACTTCGTAGTTTCGTAATGAAGCCTCGGAGCAAGATGATTCATTCCCTCGATCTTGGCAGCGTAATTAATCGGTTCACTGCGGCAAAGTCAATCAACTGCAGTCGGCGAAGATAATTAACGACCGCGGAATCGATCCGCGAGATCAAAGCGGGACAGGCTGGAAAAGACTCCATCAAACGCACGAATAATAATAATACCTAAACGCGCCTCACGTGACGTCGGCCTATCATAAAGCCGTCGACCTATCACAAAGATCGATTACTTTACCCTCGTCGACTTTTTCCTCGATTTTGAAATGACGGTGTGATTCTGAAACCGCATGAAGAACTTGAGAAATGATTAAGGAATGATAAATGATGTTAATTTCTAGGGAGTGATAGGAAAGGTTGATGACGCTCTTTCGTTAAATTTCTTTTTATTCCGCGCACAAAACTAAAAAATTACAAATTATTAAACTTTCTTGAAGATAAAAAAACAGTTTCACCTTTTTTAATGATTTAATAAATAGTTGTATACGATAAATTTTCAAATATGTGCTTTAGAATAATTGTCAATTCCTAATTTGTAGTTAAAATAACAGAGAAGAATTGTAAATTTATTACAACATTTATCACGAGCATCGTAACATAATAAACATAATTAATTAGCACTTATGTTATAAATCAATTTATTTACTGTTTTTAATCAATAAAATTTATTAAATAATGTCATCAATAATATCTTTAAGATTTTATTTATTGCATTTAGTTTAGATTTCTACAGCGGCACGTGTAAACGATATAGCCAGCGATATGCTCGTTATCATGAGTAGCGGAAAGTGGTAATCGGATTAAAATTCCAACACAGGGTGCATCGAAGATGCAACAATTTAATTACGCTGGATCTTCAGTCCTGTTCGAAATATAGACCGGAGTAACGGAGACCGGCTGATGTGTGTGCAGGTACAACACATTCGAAAATGCATAAAAAACCGGTGCGCGCTAATGCAGAAATTAATTCAACCATGCGCGCTCTAATTACCTACACTCGCCAGAGCTTTAACTCTGAATTTACGGAACGGAAATTACGTCGAGAGTGGAGCAACGGTAAAAATACCGTAGCTGGGAAAAAAAAACGGCGAAAAATATATTATCGAAATTATTATTACATCGAAACATGTAAATTACAAGATTTTTGCGCGTACGATCGTTATTAGATATTAAAATATCTTGTACAAATTATTTGCGTAATTAACAACGTCTTATACTTATAAATTTAATGTAAGTTTAAAAACTGAAAATAATTATGTATTAAAATGTTGTAAAGTATTAATATTGTATGAATATTATAGAAAACAATTTCAAAAATTTAAAGATAAAATTAATGTAAATAAATACAGTCCCGAAGGTGTTCTTGTTCTGCCATTCCTATACATTTCACGTATCTCAAGTAAAGCTTTTAACACGCCACTTAATGCCGTCGAAGACCTTCCGTCTCCGATTACGCGGCTCGCGACGGCATAATTGGATTCGCAGGCGTTTAACGAGCCGCGCGTGGACCTCGTCGGGCCCGTTAGAATGCACGTTACGGCTCTGTTTAACGCCGTTGCACCGTGCAATCCGCACGCGTGCCGTCGTCGTATCGGCGCGGCGCGGCGCATCGTGCGAGCGAGCGCGTAGCGGCTGCATAGTCGGCTGCTGTTACGTGGCCCGTTTACACGTGTCACTCGTATCGCATCACACGTCATTACCTTTCCAACCTGCAACGCGTCGCGCCACTTCGTTATCTACGGTTCAACAAACTTCGAATCGCCGCACCTGCCCCGGCGCTAATGGCTTTCGACGCAACCGTTAAAACCTGCAACGTGCAACGACAATCCCCGTGATTATCGCAAAATCCTGCGTCCTCTATAAACCGCTTTCTTTACCGCGTTCTGCCATTACATTTATGTAATCGTGCACCTTCCTTTCGTAATTTAATAAATCTCTCATCTAACCCTTTTTACTATATAGGGGATAGAGGGGCAATTCGTTAGGGTGGGTAATTCGTAAAAATGGAAATATCTTTGTATGGGTATGTTAAAAATTTACTTTAAATACTG
>QKQZ01015902.1:0-15922 GCA_003595255.1 Solenopsis fugax | reverse complement strand
AATTTTGTTCAGCGCACTTCGTTATTGTTTATACTTTCATTCTGTAAGAGGATTTTTCAATCCATGTCTTCAATGAAAAGATTTTTCGAAACGCGTATATAGACGACTCCAGCATCGCCTTAACGTTTCTGACATGAATTACGAGATATTAATCAGAATTAATCCCACAGTCGTATCGCGTTATCTCGACGTAGAAATGGTTGAAAGTTAACTATGTAATATTCTATAACAGTAACTGTAGTGCGAATGTCACGAAATGCATTGCCGCCAACACATCGGCGTAATATATCGCAACAACGGCGGTCTAATAAAGCCAGTGTATGTGGGCGGTTTTATTGCGGGACGTGTCGTTGCTTGCTCGAGGTAGACCTATTAGAGAATGCCTTTCTATCGACGCACGTAATTTAGCCGCTTTTCCGCACACGGGAGAGAGGGAGAAAGAGAAAGAGAGAGAAGAGAGACAAATAGAAAACCACGCGCGGTCGTTGCGGCTCCGTTGCGTTTACCAAATGCCACCTAGTACGAAGGGAAACTCAATAAACTCTTAATGGCAGTTCCGTAATAGTATCACAAATACTTAAATGCGACACGGGTCGTCCTGCCGTCATGATGCCACCGGTAAATCGTTTTCTCTGCTGGCCATGACCATAAACGACACTGGTAATTAGAGGGTAATCGAATCAACAGTGGACGCCGAGCGGCGAATCTGCTCGTTTACAAGCGTGCTAAACCTCGTCAACCCGTAATCCTCTTGTCCCTCCAAGAGTGAAAATTGGCTCACTCTTTCGCTCGAATGTTAAATCGAGTTGCCTTAATCAGAGTTATCCTTCAACGAGCTAATGAAAATCGGATTAAGCGTTGCGGTGTGTATGAATAGACGAGCTATATCGGCGATTTGACTAACGGTTTCGCCATGTTGAAGTAAACAATTCAACACCGGTTCGCATTAATTTGATATGAATTATTCCATATCGGGGGGAAAATTTGTAGCGGTTCTATTAATAGTGCTTGTTCTCATTAATATATATTTGATTGCGGCTTCGACAATAACAAAATGTTCACTTGTTGCTGGCTTATTTCAATAGCACTTAATCAATCCACCAATTGTCATAATGGAAAACGAGATTGCTAATTATCGCCTCATTAAAAATAAATATATAAAATCGATAAGCACAGTAGAAAAACGAAAGATATGTCGAAAATAATAAAGGTACAATTAGTTATTAAATAGATATAATGTATAATTTATGTGTGTGTGTATGTAGAGAAGGTGGTATTATGGGGATCCATTTACTATACATTTTATTCCATAACTTTGTAAATAATCAATAATTTATGTTGAAATTTAACGATTATATTCATCAAAATATTGTTTAAGGTCCACTTTACACGATCGAATTTGTGTCAGAATTCAAGGCAAAATTTTATTTATAATTGTATACAGAAAACATGTGAACAACAAGATGCATGAAATATGCGTAGTGTACAAACATCCGTTAATGACATTGTAATTATGACATTGTAATATTGTAAATGACATAAACTACAACTTAATCTACTGTCGTATTTGATTAGTTAAATGACAATGTCCCGGCAACAACTTGTTTATTAACTGAACATAAGAAATATTTTTTCCTATATGTAATAAAATTTCTCGACTACAAATTAAACATTAGAAAAGATTCTTTCTAAACTAAAATGTTATTTAAATAAATCTTCAAATTGCTATTCATTTAATTAAAAAAAAGTTTTGATATGTTATTAGATCTTTGACTAAAAGTTCATTATGTAAGTATACTTTGCTCTCTTTTGATACGTCAAATATTTTTTTTATATTTATGTAGTTTATTTTTACGAGCAGATATTGCTACAATTGTGCATATTATTGAAACTGATGTTATTATTAAAGAATTCTTTACAATATACTTTCATTATTATATCTACATATATTTCTTAATGACCATGTCATATTTTTTAATAAACTAAATGTCAAATAAAAAAACAATCGAATGTATATAATATGATATAAAATTATAAATAGAAAATGTACCTTGGAAAAATTTCGAAATACTCAAAAATAAAAATGCCTTATAACAATTGTCAGCTATTGTGTATTGGCATATTAGCGCCTCTGTAATAGCAGGTAACTAAACAAATAATTTCATAAATATAATATAATTCCATTAATAATTATTAACAATTTGTCACCTAATAACGAAGATAATACGGGTGCTCACAATATCTATATGATCTATAATATCATTTCTCTTTCTCTCTCTGTCTTTCTCTTTATATACATATAAAACGATCATTACTGAAATAAATCATATTAAGAAACTTTAAGCATATACTTCGTAGCGAATTGCAAGTTTCGATGGCTTTCGGTAAGGTGTATAGTTGCTCATTCACGAATTTGCGAAGTCTCTATTAACGAGCTCTATAACGCAGCTTCCGTAGCACTTTCGTAATACCGCGAACGGTTCAAAGGACCTCGCGTCAGGATCTGGCGTCAGCAGCGGATCGTTTTCTCTATGGACCCGTGCCCGTAAATGTCCTTAGTTCACTCGGTGATTAAATTAACGGCGACGCGGAGTATGGAATCTGTTCAATTATGATAACGCACTTAGCGCGGGGACAGATTAGCACGTCGGTGCGACGAGAAAGTTCCATCGCGGTTAATCTCGCGGTCATGGCACAGTTTCGTGCCGTCAAACGCCGCGGAAAAGCTCCATTTATCGGACCGTGCCGTCGCGCGGAAGTCCGTGCTCGGGAAATAGACAGAGCGAGCGATTTCTCATACCGTACGATTTGTGAGAATTTCGCAGGGATGACTGATTCCACGCCAGTCATTCGGCGTTTAGCAAACCCACGTACCCGAGCTCAATATACTGCGGATACGGATACTCGTGTATACGTTACTTTTAAAAATTTACATGTTATATATCACGTACGTACGTTTTTATGAGTGATGCGAGAAACATTGGAGGAAAAATGGAAGCGAGGTACAACCTAAGCGAAGAAGATGAAAGAAATAAAAAACAATAAGATGCTTATTTGCGCTTGATGTAAATGAGGAAGATTAACGACAGACAAAGCTCATTTTCTATTTCTTTCCTCTTTAAATAAAATGAAAATTCGCGTATGCATTGCTTTTAAAAATTTACATGTTGTATACCACGTACATACGTCTTTATGAGTGATAATGCGAGAATTATTTCAGGAAAAATGGAAGTAAAATACAATCTAAGTTAAGAAGAGTATGAGAAATGAAAATCGTACGAATAAAACTAACATTTGTGTTTGATGTAAACGCAGCAGATTAACGAAAGCCAAAGCTCATTTTCTATTTATTTCTCTTTTTAATTAAAAACATTTTTGTGAAAACAATTCTGAACTCGATATCGAAGATTTATAGCTTTCACGTGACCTGCGAACTGTCACCGCCGCTATATATACGTTTATGGCTGTATATGTCTGAAACTTTTGCGAGAGACACATTTTAGAAATATATGAAAACGTATTGCGTTCGCCACAAACGCGTAACCGTAATTATATCAAAGTTAATATTAAAGTAAATTTGATTTTATGGTTTTTTTGATAGTAGATTGGATCAAAATAAATATTTTAATTTAAATATTATTCGGACACACACACATGCGTGCACAAAAATGGAGTATAAATATTATGAATTAAAATAAAAAGATTTGCCCAAATTATTTTTAATACATATTTCAATTTCAATTTATATTTAATAACGGCTTTAGCAACCACGTATCATTTTACTTAATTACTAAAGTTTCATGTAATTAAGAGTTATCTCGAAAATTTTTTTCTACGGTAAAAAAAAACATCAAGACCTTTAGTTGTGGCATTCTAATTACTAAATTTGCATATAAATAGCTATAGGTATTTTTATTAAAGCAGATAGCATTGACAATCGGTATGTTTAGAAAATGATGTTAGCACGCAGAGTAACGCAAACATTTCTGCAAGCAAACATTTTGTTGGTTGACAAATGGAAATAGGACGTGGTGATTGCGGATGTAGCGTACACGACGATCCGATTACACATACGTCGCCGCGGACACGTGCGTAAATTGGCATAAACTCTGCAATTAACGTTTAATCGGCCCTAATCGCCATGCAATTTAATTTCACGCATAGATCTGGGTGAGCGTCGTGTTACGTTTTGTTGTATCGCCTCGCTCCTCGATTACCGTTTTAATCGATCATTCTCTGAACGTAAAACGAGATCCCCGTTTTATTACATTCGCTAAATTTGCCTAGCATGGATTTCATAGCGCGAGAATGCTTTTTAAAACATCTGTGGCAAGTCGTTAGGCGATCGTTCTCCAATTAAGCAACTGCGATTTAATTGACGGATTTTAATAACGACTTTCATTTGATATTTTATTAATCCGCCCTCCTCGGCTGCAAATATTCCTCGAATATTTGCAGAGAGCCATTCTCATCGCGGAGAAAGGATTGCAAATGTTTTTTTAATGAATATTATGTAACACTCGTCATTTGTGAAGTAGGATTTTATCCGGCAAAGCCCGTTTTTCCGTGTTTTAAACATTTTTTCGAGGATGTTACGCGAATTTCCTGAATATTTCCGAGATTTTCTAAATCTACACAAACACGGCGCACCGCGAATTTTACGTTGTGCACTGCACAGAAAAATGTAGCTTTAGCACTAATGTGCTGGTTCTAAGTCTAAAGGGGATAATGCCGTCGAAAATATAACGCTATCATTTAAAATTATGTGAATTTTTCAAATTTTTGTACAGCTGCCTCTGGTTACTTTTTATAAAAAATTGAAATTTTGTGCGCATGTGGTATTTGCGCAATGCACACGCACACGCACGTATTTTGTGCTCCTATGTTAAAAAAATCTACGTGAAACGAATGTTTACTTTAAAATGTGCATCACACAAATTATTTAAATTAATTTTTACGTTACCTCTTATATATACATTGTTATTAATACGCGGATAAACGCGAGGATAATTTTCGTGTGTCCATAATGTCAAAACTCGGGGAATTCGCATCAATCATAACCGACTTGAACCCTCGCTTTATACATGAGAAAATCATTATTGTTAGGACGGATTAGCTGCGATACTAATCTCACATTACAAAGTTACAAACGTAGCTCCGTCACGCGCGTGACGGATACACAAGTGTATGATGCTATACCCCAAAACGTTACGTAAAGTTATTCCCTAAATTTCGTCTCTCAATGAATGAGTTTCGAGTGGCGACACATGGCGCGCGCGATACAAGCACGATCTCACCGCGGTACTAACATCGATATTCACCGAAAACAGCATCCATTGTAACCATGATGGACGATCAAAGTC
The DNA here is from genome assembly GCA_003595255.1 of Solenopsis fugax. Lineage (NCBI taxonomy): Eukaryota > Metazoa > Arthropoda > Insecta > Hymenoptera > Formicidae > Solenopsis > Solenopsis fugax. The sequence continues at coordinate 10,559 of QKQZ01015902.1, read as the reverse complement.
TGTGCAATATCGTCGGATGCAAGAAGGAATATTTCTATTACGAATGCTTGTTTCATTGAACTAAACTCGTTAGTAAATAATTTAGTATTTGCGCAACTTTCAAAGCATATTTTTACACGATTCACCGATGTGAGAATTTGTGCTTTTTATGAAAGTAGCTTGGTCGGAATCTTCATTTTGTAACAGGTTTATTTTTATCAGAAGCGTTAGTTACGGAGAGATTCTGGCAAAGAATAAAATAGATTAACATTCTTTTCAAAAGGAAAATGGAAAAATAATAGAAGTCTGTGCAATGCGCACTTGCATTTTTAAAGCATTCAGTTATATACTGTTCTTTTATATTGATATTTTTTTCAATTAATTTTAAATAGAAAGATCAAGATATTTGAAGTTACGGAAAAAAGAAAATAAATATATTTTTGTCAAAAGGCGAAAAATAGATTAATAAAAAATTAAACCATTTTTTACTTAGAAAAGAACGATTCGTCTTAGTTATTGAAAATATAATACTATAGCTTTAAAAAAACGCTTTTTTCAAATCGCTGGAAAAAACCGGAAAAATTCCGTTTTTTTTTTCTGAAAAATTGCTATGTAAATGACATGCTACCTAATTTTACAGTATTATTAAAGTAAGACATCTTGTATAAGCGCTGGAATTAATATTGAGCTAATTTTTATGTTTATATTTGGAATATTACATCACTTGAGATTTAATAATTGTCATAATTATTAAACAAACTGTTCTAAGAACAAATGTAATCCTAACAACTAGTTTAAAGACTAATTTAAGTTAATATTTATGTTAATTATTTGAAGAATTTTGAATATTAGCAATTATCAAGAGGCAAACGTTTTATTTTATTTAAAAAATACATTAATTATGTTTTTATTTACTTTTGTGATTTGCTTTTTGTTTCCCTCGTATTCATATTATCATAAATAAAAAGGAAAAACTTTAAGGGCAGAAACTTAAAGACAGAAATTAACATTAGTTTAATTTTATACAGACCGTTTTCTAGTTATTTCTCATTAACACAGATGTTTTATAGTTTACTTCTTCCTGTACATTGTTATAAATTTAATTATTTTAAATCATTCTCTCGACCTGCTATTTTATTTTATCTTATTATGAGCATGATATTTAAACTATGTATTTTATAATTTTTGCAATACAAGCTTTAAAATATTAATTAGAATGTGACAAGACGAAAAATCGAGCTGTCTCACGAATAGAAGTATGGCAAACTATGGACTCGAAAATAAGTGTGGCGAGCTAGAATTTAGAAATCATATCGAAAACAGGTAACTTTGATACTGATAAGGTACCACCATAGTACAACACTTTTTGAATTTTTCCAATGAATTTTTCTATTCCTGAGAAAAAAACCGAAAAAATCCGCGGAAAAATTGAAAAAAAAAAAACGGATTTTTCCCAAGCTTTTAAATCTATAGAAAATACTCTGTTTAATATTATTTACGATTAAAACTAAAAGTTGAAACGAATTTCTCTTTTTACGTCTCTTAAGCTTATCTACATTGAGCCGCGATCAATCTCGATCTGAGGCTATGAAACTTTAAGAACAGACTCGCTTAAATCTCGTATATCAATGACAGCCAATCATCATTCTTTCTTCATTCTTTGTCGCTTTCGTTGAAAAGTTTATGAATTGACTTCCCCTCCAGTTCGTTATTTACCTACATAAATGAGAAAAAAGGAAGCCGGAGTAGACCGCTCGAGATCGACATTTCCCTTTCGGGCATTTGCTAGGGGAGCGATCACGAGGGGTGACTTTCCCTTAAAACCATTAGGGAGCGCCGGGTCAGCCGCGAGAAGTCAACAAAGTGTGCGATATCGCCCGCGGGGTGGGTACAACGGCTGGCTTTTAAAAAAAGGATCCCAGGACTTCTTGGTGATACTCTTAGCGTGCTTTATTGATCCATTAAGCTCCCGCTGAAACGTCAGGAGGAAACGGCAGTTCAGATTGCTTAGGGCATCTCTCTCATTCGAGGCGGAATTATTAACCATGCGTGTGACAGGTGCGTCTCGGCCTTGAAATTTCGGATCTTGCACTTTAGGCTTCGTACGTAACTTGTGTTCTCGTGAATATTTCATTAGATTATCCAATATCATTTCTTAAGTCGAGGGAAACGACCGAGAGGGGCTTCAAAAAGCAGGAACGTTGAGAGATGTATTATGGTACAACAGGCCACACTTGTGTGAGAAAAGAAAGAAAAGCATACACGACGGGCAACACTTGCGCTTTGAACGGCACGTAACAGCACTTTTGCAAATATCCAGACCTCCCTCCGTGCTGTTTACGACAAAAGGTGGTTATATTCCACGTTTTTACTTGGGTTTTCATCTCGCTCAGTCACGCACGAACGCCGCCTTATTTACCGTTGGTACCTGTTCGATGAACTCACTTATAGCTTATATAAAAAAAATGCTAAACTTGTTATAACAATATTTATTTATGTTTAAAAAAAGAAATATATGTGAATTTAAATTATACACTGAAAAAAGTCTGGTTATAACTACCAAATGTATAGTGAAATAATATCAATTAAATATTTTGTCAATATAATAAAAAATATTTTTATTTTACTAAATGTTTAGTAAGTATTATCAAATTTGGTATAAGTTACTAAATATTTAGAAAAATAAAATTATTTTTGGTTACATTGACCAAATATTTAATTGATACTATTTCACTATAAATTTGGTAGTTATAACCAGTCTTTTTTTCAGTGTACTGATATTATTACATGATACATTGAATACAGTTGTTAACATATGTTTAATTATACGATCCTTATAACTGTAATTCTTATGATATAAGTATAATAATATTCAGTTAGAATATTTTCGTACATGGCTAAACCAAAGGATTATTGCTATTTCTAAATTGCGGTTTGCAGAATAAATATGTAGTATAGTTGAGAGAATAAATAGAGAGGCAAGATATAATTGCACGGCACTGAGAGTTCGGTTCTACTACAGTAATAGAATAGACAGCAGCAATAAATAACTCGCGAAGAATTTTCATACATAAAACAGAGAGTGTATTATTGTCCCTCTTGTATCATTTATATCTTCAGCGAAATATTTGTATATATCAGCAGATTAGCAGCAACTGTGTCCGCATTGAACTCGTGTTTTTCCAGAGCCTTCCGATATAACTCAAGCTAATCTAATGGCAGATTAGCGACAGATTTTGTTCGATTTCTTCCCTTGCAATTCAAACATATGCGATGGATGTATAATTCGTTAAAACAGAATATTCTTAAATGTTCTCAATAAATAAAAATGTTAGACTCTCGAAATTGTCAAAAATAGAATTTTACAGGGGTAATGAGAGTAAACGCGCAGTAATTGATGCGCAATAAATTCCTTTTATTCAAAAATTATTTTCCTACGAACGTTTCAGTCCCACCTCGGACCATCCTCAGCACAGCAATAATTCTCCAGATAATAATGTCCTTAACATGATTTAGTAGCTCAATAATTCCAAGACGTTGCGTTGGCACATGGTTGAATAGACCAGTGACAACCAATAGGATAAAAAGGTTCGATCGATGCCATGGACAGGTACGCAAAACAAAAATCTTCAAAAACCATTACGTAGTCGCATTAATTAAATAATTAAATAAACTCGTTGTGATATGATATATAAGCGACTACTCTGAACGGTTAACGATTTGTCACTGTTATTGTTCTGCTGAGGATGGTCCGAGGTGGGACCGAAACGTTCATAGGAAAATAATTTTTGAATAAAAGGAATTTGTTGCGCATCAATTACTGGGCGTTTACTCTCATTAGCCCTGTTTTCAATAAATATTTCTTAAATATTTCTCAATATAATTAAACAGAATTAATTTAATCTGATTTTATTTATTTTGATTTTATTCACTTGCATTGCAAGTGACACCTCGTTTTGTTTCATTCGACTAATAATCGTGAAGTACGCAATTAATGTCGATGTCACACGACAATTTAACATTCATCGCTGAATTTCGCGAACCTGTTCCTTGGTTCGCGTTGTTCGGCTGCCTCGCATTCTTTTTCTTTTTAAAGATACATGATGTAAGAATGAGGTAATCGAAGTGAAATTTTGCGTTTGTGTTTGTCAAACGAGGCCTAGAAGGGTTTTCAAAAGGTAGCGGAATTAGCGGGGAATTCAATCTTCCTTCGCGAATGCATTGTCTCAAAACCTTTGTTAACGCTCGGCATTGTGCCAAGAGAGCGACTTTGTTTAGAAACAATGTGCCTAGTGTGGCGTACGTTGCTCGCGCATTTCACGGACTCGTGCCGTCATATCAGAATCACGATACAATCGCCAGTACGAAAGTTTCGTGCTTATCGAGTCCCTTTGACGATTCGCGACGCACGGAAAAACGGGTCAGTATAGTCTCGCGTGTCACGTTGCAACGAATTATATTTTTCTGCAGTTAAATACGGCAGAGACATTTCAGCGACATTACTACAATGTAGTATTATACAATCGGTTTTGCGCAGAAACTGATTTTTGCGAACAGATCAACAATGATAGAAATATTAATCGTATATCGTTATTTGTACTTTCGCATTACGTGAACGTTCAATTAATGATCAGTTATCTTAATTAATAGTTAATTGATCTTTAATCGATAGCTGCATAATTTGGTAAGGTAAATATTGAAGCATAATATATCGTTCGAAAATTTATTATTAAAGATTTTAAAAGATATAGATACATGTAAATTGAAAACATTAATCGTTCAATTCAAAACATATAAATCCATTTAATAAATTCCAGTAAACGATATATTATATGATTAAATAACGTGAGAATTATTACTTTTACGCATTAATTTTTATATACGTACGCGCATATTACAAAAGTCGCCGTGATTGTTATGTAGTTTTTATGCAGGATAAATATTGTGACAGATGTTGAGTTAATTTAACTTGTATAAGTATTAGTTGATGTTACGATCGATAGATAATGGGGAACAACCACTGACCAATTTCTGTAAGCTTGTGCTTGTCTTTCGAAAATTTCTACGAAATTAAACTAGTACGGCGGTATGTGCTTAAACAATAGTGTCAGCACTATCACAGAATTACGAGTTGTAGAGAGCACGTTGTGTAATCCGAGTTAAGGCAAATGTCGACACACGCTAAATTACGTATCACAGCAATTAGCAGACAAGGCCGAAAACGAATACGGAATTTCCGAAAGCCCAAGATTAATTATTTCTAATAATTCATGATATTCATGTGTGTAAATAAATTAAAAATTTTATTTCGTCATCGCTTATTCTCCAAGTACGGTAAAATTTTATTAGAGGTATAATGCAACAATTATGCACGTACTGCGCAATATTATGATTATAATATATTAATTACTAAAAGGTTATACAATATGCATTATTTGCTTCGTTAAATTTCATTAACACGATTAAATTAGATTAACTAGGACTCTATTTCCAATGTCTTTTTTCTAATTCTGATTAATTAGATTATATATACGTTTGTGTATATAAATAAATGAAAGAGCTCGAGCGTTTCTAACGAAAATAATTTTTAACATAAATTTGCACGATGTAAGAGTTATTTATTAGTGATGTTTAATAAATCCGTTTCTCGTGTTTCTTCCATTTTTTAATGTAAACACAAATTATGTACTCATATGTATAAAATGTTGAGCGAAAATAAAAAAGTATATCGTCTAGCGTTAATGGGAAAATGGATGAAACGTGAGGAACGTCCAGGTTCATTAACCATCGCTAACAAATGATTCTTCCACCTCGTGCAAGACGCAAATTTATGTTTCTGAAGACGTTTGCTGTTTCATTTTCCCACGCAGTTCACCGTAAATCGAGCTAGAAGATGCCGGCCTGGCATCGCGCAACTGCCGCAAGTCGAAGCTGCCGGGCATAGCAATTGCATCTCGATCGCAATTCCATGCAAGAGAACGTCATCCATAAATAATTCTATAGTTTTGGTACTAGCATAAAGCGCGTGGGCGTGCTCGCCCATGTTACCTCCATTATCTCGATTGGAGCCCAATCGGCTGTTCAACGGTGTGTCGTGCCTAATAATATGCCTGGCGTTATTGGATACACGTGCACAATACGTACATTCCCTCGCGAAACACACCTGCGTTTCGAGCGAGGCGTAAAGATACATTTACGTCTAACAATAAACAGAAACTTTTATTGCCGATTCTACGCGCTACTACAAACTTTTTCACCAGTAATAAACCGCTACACTAATCTTTTACTCCAAAATAATGTTAATTCAATAAACATTGAAGACATAACTTCATCGTATAAATCGGTGCATGTAATTTTATTTTTTAATTTTTATTTGAATAAAGCTTTTAACTACACAGAAAAAAATGAGTATCAAATCAACAATTCATTGTTTCATATATAAGCAAGAATATAAAATCTCTTTGGAAGTATTTATAATCTCAAAGAGACATAATTTACTAAAGAAATTTTGTTTCTTCATGTAAGCAAATTATGTCTGATCTTATATATGAAACAATGAATTGTTGATTTAATACTTATTTTTTTCTGTGTAAAAACGCGAGTATATCATTGATGAGCATTTCTTGTTAATTCTTAAATATGTTTACTTTTTAATTCTTTTAAATGAATTTATTGCTATTAAACGATGGCGATGTTTTTTGAATTTTGTAAGCGCCATTATCAGAATATCTGAAGCGCCAAATATCTGAATAAATTTTTAGATATTATGTGTCATAAATCGAACGTTTGCTCGACTGACTATTCAAACTTACGTGCGAACTCCTTTAATTAGCAATTGCTATTTAAAAATACTATCCAAATAGACAATCATACCATAACATCAAACTTTATCGGTAATATCCAACACTGAAAGAAAAAATTTTCTTAAATCTACAAATACCAATAGCTGTGATAAATATTTGTATTACATTTGTTGTCAATATTTGTAGATATAGTGACAACAAATGTGATACAAATATTTATCACAGGTACTGGTATTTGTTGAATTAAGAAAATTTTTTCTCTCAGTAAAAACTTACTATTAGATTTTTTTTCACGATTCGTTAACAAACAATTTCGCTGATTGCTACTCGAAATACGTAACACTCATCTTTTATTTTGAATGAAAATTTACAGAGATGCTGTCTTTTATCTCGCAAAGAAAATAGAATAAACGGTAGAGAGTAATGTAATCGACGTTATGTAATCAACATGATCAATAATCGATTCCCACGTGTAAATGCATTTGCAATTATGATACCGCAACAATCTTCCCACGGGACAGTTTGATCGAATTCCAGAGATGCTGTGTGAGGAAATCTAGCATGCAAAAGACAATAATCGTCTTAGGGCACTGTTCTAAAGTAAAATACATAGACCTTTGAAGATTGGAGAATAATTACTTATAAAGAATATAAAATGCTTAGAGCTATTGCAACAACCTCTTTTATGCTTTTTTATTCAATTTTAATATGATTAGATTTTTATTACAGTGGGTTAAAAATTTATTTTGTTACATATAATAGAATAAAAATTTCAAATTATTTTTTTCAGAAATCTGAAATAAAGAGGTTCTGTATAAATGTTAAATATCTATTAATATTATATGTTAGAGTCATATATACTGAAATTTTTAATTCTTAATTATGTAAAAATACATATTATTATAAGCATATGCACTAATTATATATTGCGAGTAAATAACAAATAGTAATAACTGCATTTGATATTGATTAAATTTATTCTTGTTATTATTTATTTATATCATTATTTATTGTTAGCATAGATGGAAATAACTGTTTTAGCCTTTAAAGGTTAATGTACATGGTATTGCATACCTTGCAGCATACCATGAAAGTCACAAGCTCTATTCAACCTTTAAAATTATTCCATTTTAATAGATATTCTAACTATATTTTACCTACATATACGCATAACAAAGTAGAAAATCGCGATAAAAAAAATAAAAAAAATGTCACCGCGTTCGAAACAAAGATTTAAAAAAACTTATTTAAGCTTTTAATAACTTTTCTTTTCTTATGTCAGGTTCTTGTGTTTATAGATAAAAAATTTATTTAGAAAAAAATATTTTTGCTTACGCATAATATTCTGTAAAATAAGGTAACTGTACCTTATATAGCTTACCTAAGCTTTGCGATTTTTTGCTAAATCTAAGATTGAAAACTGATGGCCAGATTCAAAATAGGAAACATTTCCAAACATTTAAAATATTGAACACTTTCAAATATTTACGTGAGTGTAGTGAAAACTTTTAGAAAAAGTATTATTTAAGTTGTATTAGGTACATATACTCAATAGGCCTAATTATATAGTTTTCTCTTTTTCACAAAAGAAAAATAGATAATAAAATGATTCAATGTTGCATTTATAAGTCTATAAGTTCATTAACACATCGATATGTTTTTGATGTATAAAAGTACAAGAAACTATTTTCATCAAAAGTCCGTTAAGTATATAATTCACTTATCTTAACTTTTTCTCTTTTAAAACCATGGCTTATGAATCGCAATTTATAGGTAGATTAAAATTTATTTATCTGAGTAATAAAAGTAAAACATTATAATCAATGTGTGTACTCATTATTGATCTAGGCTATATACTTCTATCTTACAAAGAGTTTCCTTTCTTTATTTATAAGTAGGACGTTACGAAAATATAAATTAAATACAGCATCGTAAGTATAAAATATAGAGCTACAATAATATGAACTGTAGATTAATAACCATCACTTGATAGTTACAGAACGCAGTAACTCTCCGACGAAATATTAGATCATGAGAAACACAATCACGAAAATTCTATTTTTGACCTCACAGTCTGTCGACAACAGAATACATTATACAAACTGAACAGTCAACTGTTGCAAACAAGTCACGTTGACAGCTTGTACAACATACTACTGTTATATGTTCAATTCACCACGTAACTACATGGAAAGAACGATTTCGTTGAAATACAGATCTAAAAATAATTATGTTGGGGCATTAAAATAATTACATTGCATTGAAGAAAGAATTTGATAAGGTTGTAAAATTACCAAATTTGGTAAAAGTTACTAAATTGGGAAAAGTTACTATATCCTTTTTTCAGTGCAATGCAATTATTTTAAATTGGAGATATTCGACCGTTAATGTAATACATACATATTGAACAAGAAAGCCTTCTACGGTCATAGCTAGATCTAAGCTTTTTTTTTATTTTTTACTTGTGTGATTTTATATACCTATTTCCAATTCACCCGACTGCGCGCCGAATTGTTTTTCCGGTCATAACACAGCTTTAAGACGAATAAGAATAAGTAATATCACGTTAATTAAATTGAAATCAATTTAATAACGTTTGATGCTGATTTGCATCCACATATTAGACCCATTTCTCCTTGAAAAAATAATTATTTTAATAATCCAGCATAATCATTTTCAAATCTGTATTTCAACCAATTTTTTTTTCCTTCAGTGTACTTAGAAACAGCAAGCAGACTATACTGGGTACAATTACCTTAATATCCTGTGAGAAAGAGAGAGAAAAACCAGCTAATAAACTCTTTCGCAGAATTTAAGTAATGGCTTATATCTCGCCATTATTGATCCATTGCAACACAAGTGTTTTCTCAGATTTTAAGTGAAATTAATGGACGCTACGTAACAGCAGCGACACCAATATTAATTAATTCAAAAGGACATTGGAAACGGTGGATTTCACGGTGATTGCGCTCTCGCCGCTAACGACTGGGACGTTTAGCTGTTTCACAGTCAGAGCGTTCCCTCGCGTACCGAATTAATGCCACACGCAGAAAGCGGGAATTTACAATGCCGGTTTATGCGAGCGTGTGTATACACATGCGATTTAGACTCCAGCGAAGGACTGTCGCTGACAATCCCTTTGAATAAACGCAAAGCGTTTATGCGCGCCGGCTGCTTACTCCACCGGGGCCACGTCGCTAAGCCATGTTGAATTAATATCAAATAACAGCGAGCACTAATCATGAGGGCCGTTGCGAGGCGGCAACGGTGAAACGACACGTATCTACAATACATGATTTACACCAGCTCCGGACCGTGCGAATTTATATTTCGCTTTATATCAAAAATGACCGGGCGCCAATTACAAGACTTCACGGAGCTGCACAAAGCGCGCGGTTAGTAGTTTATTATTACTTTGCGCACCCACGCTTTGTGTGCCGTGCCGCATTGTTGTAGGTAAACGCGACGTGCATGCGAGAGAGCGCATGCATACCGCGGCAATCACTAGGTCAGTACGCATCTCCCTCGTCGGAGATAACAGGCGCCCACAATCCTACTGCGCGTTTACCGCTAAATGACACCGTCCAAGTCTGCATGAGACAATGGTATTACATAGAACTGATGTATAGATAACAGAGGTCTGACAATCGCTGACGAAACGCTGAAACACTGTCGTACATTCTAATTTTTATTCAGGTCGTACTCCGTAATGTCCAGTTAACCCTTAAACACACCGATTTTGTAAAATACGGAAACACATTTGCGGGTCTGAGAGAC
>QKQZ01015894.1:0-32129 GCA_003595255.1 Solenopsis fugax | reverse complement strand
AAAACAATTACTCAATTTACTTTTCTTTTTCTTTTTTAAATAGCAGTTATCTTTAAAAAAAAAATAATTTTTTTATATTACACGAAGAAAAAAAATTAGGAGTATTAGTCATAAATATAGTTCATTCAGTCATATTGCAAGCTTAATATAGTCACTACCATACCATATTAATGTGCCATACAATTATGGACTGCCCAAAATTGTTAATGGTATAGCCTGTACGTCAGTTTAGATTATCCAAAATGTATATATAGTTAAACTGATCATATTTGTATACTCGAGACACGTATACGAGCTGCAGTAGGTATACGTATAACTACATCTATAATGTTTAAAAAGATTAAAATATTATAGATGCTTTAAAAAGATACTTTTGCTAGCATAAATATATTTTAATATCTAAGATTAACAATTGTTCGGAGGACTTAATATAAATATATGATATTCGTGCAATTTATCGTATATTTGATCTGACCTACTATTTACTTATTAATATATGTAAAAGATGCATTTTACATATTGACTGGATAATATATTTATTATTGAGATTGCTGTTATATACAAAAATTATAGTTGTATTATTAACTTAACTATTCGGCTGATTATCATCCCTTATGATTACTCTCCGTGTAGTCTTAAAATATATTTATCATAAATTTTAGAAGTACTCACATGTACTTGAAAAAAGAATTTATACTTTTCAAAGAATATTATAAAATTTTATCGAAGAAAAGTCAGAATAATAAAAAAAATAGAATTTTGGTTTGAATTTAATTCTCGAAGAATAAAATTATTGGATTCAGAATATATTTGAATAAATTTAATACATATGATAAACTTATTACAGTTATTACAGATTTGTGGAAACATGTATTTATGAAATACGTGAAAAACTATTATAAAAATAAAAAAATATTTACGTATTTCAAACAATTGATAGTAAGTATTTTTCTGCATATAAAGAAATACGTAAATATTGTTACGTATAGAGACATTCGTATATTTTAATACTATATATTATTTAAAAAATACTAATATCTTGAACTTAATCACTTGCATATATTTAAAATTAATCAATTTTTTTTAACACAAAGAAAATGTACTCGTTTAATTCCCCTTTTTTAGAAGAACGAGATGATATGATTCGTTCAGCTGTGCGTATTAAATCAATAAATCCCGTTCACACACACCAGACGTGTTTCCGGACAACAAACTAAATTAACAGAAATTTATATTTTACTGCACGTAATTTAACAATATTAATGTTTAATATATCATTAAAATATATGTTATAAAATTCGCTACGTATATTACTTCGTTTTTCTGATTATCATACGATATGTCGGATATTCCAAACGAACACGATTGTTGTGGCGACAGATCACAGCACGTTTCACAACAACAACCTGAGCTAAGTTCTTTCATTCTCATTAATTTACATTAATTACATATATCGACACATAGCAATATTATCTCATTAATACACGTATAAATAAGCTGTTAATAAGAAGAGAATTCCGAACGTATGTATATTTGCCGAAAAAAAATTGTATTTATTAATTATATTGTTACACATATATATACATATACACATTTTATTGTTTTCTTATTTCGTAACAAACTAGAAGAAACCATATCTTGCGATGAAGTGCGAATATATGAAAGCGGAGAAAATGTCGAGAAACCTTCGCTTTATTTACCTCAGCTAGAGGATGAATACCTGTCAAAGTCCGAACACACACTGAGACCTCTTGATACATGGACCACGGGCAAAATAACCTGTTTTCGCGAGAGCGAAATAACTGGTCTAATACCAGCCGCAAATCGATATTCCATCACCTACTACCAAGTGAATGGCGCGCGCGCAGTTTGAAAATCTTTTGGCAATCGAATGAGAGAATGTGATATCCAGTACGTGATTCAATATAATTTGCGATTCTTTAAAATCGCATCTAGAATGTGTGTCGCAGAACCCATTAGTGAAAGATTTAAAAAATAAAAAAGAGGATATAAAAGTTTAAATATTATGCGCATACATTAGTTTTCTTTTGTGATACGGATAGAAACTGTTTTAATTTCGAAATAATCATCCAAGCCTTCCTCTCCACTGAAAAATGGTATGAGTTTAATAACGTACTATTTAAATCATATCAGTTTAATCAGTAAGTTATAACTTACTATTCACGTCCTATGCCAGATTGTTTGAAACCACCAAATGGTGTTTGCGGTGTAACAGCACCGTAGCAGTTCACCCTGGAAATTATTATTCATACATAGCTATATATGTCCATATAGCAAAGTAGGGGAGAGTGGGCTAAATCGTTCCAAATAGGACCTTTTTTAAATGAATATGGTTAAGCAGATTTGAGTGCCATTTATAATGCAAAGTCTTTATAAGACACCAAACATGTGACAGCAGTTTGACAGTTCTCTGTCATAACATTCATATTAGAATATACGCGAATATGTATTTTCAGCCATCGTGCAAAAATTTTTTTAAAAAAGAAAATTCTTGTAAATTATTATTTAAAAGATATTAAAATTTTGAAAGGTAATTGATTTAAAATAATTAAAGAGTGTAGAATTCAAAAATATCAATTATTTTGTGATCACTTTTGCGATTTATTATAAAATTTATCACAAAGTTCGAAAGTACTCTTGTCCAAATCGGACTTTTACATCGGAATTGCAACCTGATCGTAGCATTGGTGATAGGCCGACCAAATCTGATCCTAAAAATGTTAAATTAATGAAATATTACGAGTCATCAGACTCGGAATAATTGAATTTCAACTCTAATTATATAATAACAATATCATAACATGACCGGAAAACGTCTAATTATATAAACTGTCACTAATTTGTTTTTCTTTAATAAAATTTTTATTTTTTACTGTTAAATTGCTCGTTTTTACTCAATACAAATAAAAATACATTAAAATCTTTTAAAATTCTATTTAAAAGTCGATAAAAATGAAAGTGACTGATTTTGAACCAGTAATTCCAAATCGGATTGAAAAAAGCTTTTTTACATTTTCCATTATAGTTGAACACAGGTGAAAGATACGTAAAAAATGGTTTCAAGCAAAAATGAAAGACATTAAATTATCTTTCCAACGGCACCTTCGTTTTTACAATCAGACTTTATTTGCGCCTTATAGAGAGCAAAAACTGCAAATAGGTCCAATTTCCCCACTCTCGCATATTATCCTGTATTCCTTGCGTACTTACCAAACGCTACCTGCTTCTATGGCCTGCGCAAATTCCATAGCTTTATTAATATCTTTTGTAATTATACCAGAAGCAAGACCATAGTTAGTGCGATTGGCACGTTCAATTACTTCGTTCATGGTATCGAATTTCAGGATTGATTGAACCGGGCCAAATATTTCTTCTTTGGCGATTCTCATATCATCGGTAACATTTGAAAAAACTGTAGGCTGTACGAAGTAGCCAGTGTCACCAATGCGATTTCCACCAGTTTCTAGAACAGCGCCCTGCTGTTTGCCTGACTTGATTAAGTTCATAACTTTATCTAACATCTCTTGATCGATTTGCGGGCCTTGATCCGTTTTAGGATCAAATGGATCTCCTACTTTTCTGTTAAGCGCTAGCTGTTTAGCATGCTTTACAAATTCGTCATATATCTTAGAATGTACAAATGTTCGTGATCCTGCGATACAGCTTTGTCCATGATTTATAAATACCGCTTTGTAAGCGATTTCTGCAGCCTCTTTCACTATAAATACAGACAAAGCGATATACATATAATTAATTATCCAGCAAAGGACATTAAAATCTCTCATTATTCTTACAACATACCGTCCACGTCATCGAAAACAACGAGCGGACTCTTGCCACCTAATTCGAGGCTGACACGTTTAAGATTACTTTTACCAGCAGCTACCATTATAGAATGTCCGACCTAGAGATAGAACATAGTTTATATTAATGCGTACATTTCTATACAGTCATACTGAATAAAATGTAAATACCTCAGTGGATCCGGTAAAAGACACTTTACGAATATCTGGATGTTCAGCAATAGCTGCGCCAGCAGTTGGACCGTAACCTGGAATGACATTTATGACACCCGGCGGAAATCCTGCCTCTTTAGCTAAAGCAGCTGCATAAAGGGCAGTCAACGGTGTTTGCTCCGCTGGTTTTGTGATCAAAGTACATCCAGCAGCCAAGGCAGGACTCCATTTGCTAATCAATAACGCGAAAGGATAATTCCAAGGGATGATTTGGCCTACAATGCCGATTGGTTCTTTTCGCGTCAATGTAACACTGTCATCACCTAGTCAGATAATAAATAGGACTTATTGGTGTTCAATTTATAATATTATATTTGTCACGGTGAAAAAATAATAATTGATAGATGACATTTAATAAAGCATATTAATTTACTGCAAAGCTATCTACATAGCAAGATAATTATCTTTAAATGGCGATAATGTTAAAAATAAATACCTGTTGGAATAGTAGTCCCAAGTACCTTATCACACCATCCTGCATAATAATGAAGAAAAGCAATACCTATTTGAATATCCTCTATAGCACTGCCGTACGTTTTTCCAGTATCAAGCGCTTCGAGAGTGGCGATATAGTCTAAATCGCGCATAATGAGATCTGCAAGCTATTTTATTCATTTACATTTAATATAGTTAATGTTTGCATTAGGCTATAAGAAATTTATTTCTACAAAATTTTACCTTATTTATAAGTAGCCCACGGAAGTATGGAAGCATCGTGCGCCATTTCGAATTTTTATTAAAAGCCCGTTTAGCAGCTTCCACTGCTTTATCTATATCGGCCTGAAAAGAAATTTATTCTTAAATTACAATCAATTTTTAATGTTAGTAATTTCTAGCATTTATGAAAAATGGATTAATGAGAGTATGAAAAATCATTTTTTTCTATTAGTTAACTGCTTTATTACTATATAAGCCAGCCGCATGTTCAAGTAAGCTTATTAAGTGCATACAGAAGCATGCGTGCATAAATTTATTGAAACCCCAGATAGTACACAGAATTCAAAAAGAATTCAGGTTTATGTCATCAATTCTGAATTCGTTTTGAGGTGGAAAAGTCTTTTTCTAACTTTTTAAAAAAAGAATTCTTTTTACATCTCAAAATAAACTCAGAATTGATGACATATACCTGAAATCTTTTAAAATTCTTTTTGATTTTTCTGTGTTATCTGGGACATGTAGATGACACGAAAATTGTACAATTATTTTAACTTGCACATGTGACTGGCAAATATAAAAAATTGTTCAATATACTTGTGCCAAACTGGCTTGTTCAAGTAAACCTATTGTAAGTGTATAATCCATTTCAGATTACTAATTGCCAGTTATGGTTTCCGGTTAATAATTAAAGGACAAGTAAATAGACGACAGGGTAAATCATAGCCGACAATCAGCAACTCGTAGTCTGATATGGGGGCAGCGCTGGGTAGAACATTGGAAATAGTTTTCTTTTAAAAATATATTTGAAATAGAAGTAGCTTTTTGCATTGCATTGTCTATTGGAAATGCTTTTGGTAAACCATTTTTATTTTAAATTTAAAATGAAAATATTTGTTTATTTAAGGGGATGCTAAAGTTGTGAGTTTGTGAGGATAAACAACAACTTACACACAGTACGATTTACAATACGTGCATACGATTTATGAAACGTCATATATGGTATTATTATATATTACTACATAAAAATTACATGCAAATTACATGTGCTAATTTTCAAGCACACTAATCTTTCTTATTGGGTATTTAAACAGTTTCAAGAACTCAACATTGTATTTTCTTGAAATCCGTTTTCCTAATCATTTTTATTTTGTACAAATATACTGCAGAATATTTGTGTGAGGCACATATTGACACGTTGATGGCTGTAGATGCCATGTTAGGCAAAGAATAGACAAAACATCTAAATTTTTTAAGTTTTTTCATTTTTGATATAAAATGTAAATGAGGTCTTTATTTTAAATTTAAATTGTGTAAATAAGAACTTTAAATGGTTTTTAAATGCAAAATTTCTCTAGTACATGTAGTTTATTTGGATATTCATAAATTTATTTGATAAGCACGTTGTTAGCTTTTAGCATCTATTATTTTTCTAGTTTCCCTAGAAGTAAAAGTCTGGTCAATGTTACCCTTAATGCATACTTCATCCAGGGACATCCTTAAGACGAATGGACGTCCTTTGGATGTATTACGGATGTCTCATGGGCGTCTTTGGGAGATCTGTGCTGTTAGGATTCTATTTCTTCTGATTGGACGAGTTCAAACTATATATGTGGCTATGCATTAATTGTAAAAAAATAACTTTTAAATCTGTAAAGGTAGTTAGAAAAATAATGCACTGGAAAAATTAGTGTGCTGTCAGTAAAACAGAACGAGTTTAGAATCCCTTTAACCACTGATTAAATTGAATAATTAGTTCTCGATTGATTACGTTTGCAGACTCAATCCTATGGTTGGCCAAAGAACATTTTCTTCTATGGCCACATTGAATTTAACGTTCACGAACATCATTTATTTGTTCTTGTTTAATTTTCAGTAAACAACAAGGATGAAATTATTCCACGAGCATTACGAATGGCAACTTGCTCATAGCTTCATCATTATGTATCAAACCAATCAGAAGAAATAGAATCCTAACAGCACAGATCTCCCAGAGACGCCCATGAGACGTCCGTAATACAAGGATGTTCCAAAGGACGTCCATTCGTCTTAAGGATGTTCCTGGATAAAGTATGCTGTTAGAGTAACATTGACCAGACTTTTACTTCTAGGGAAACTAGAAAAATAATAGATGCTGAAAGCTAACAACGTGCTTATCAAATAAATCTATGAATACCCAAATAAACTACATGTACTAGAGAAATTTTGCATTTAAAAACCATTTAAAGTTCTTATTTACACAATTTAAATTTAAAATAAAGACTTCATTTACATTTTGCATTTTAAGAACATATTTTTGAAAGTATTTTACAATTGGCAATTTAAATGCAACTCAGGAGGTAAAGTTATAAAAATAAAATAATTAATCTATGTATAAATCGAATAAATTGACTTTGTCAGAGTTGCTAAATTATTTTTGTCGTTAACGATAAGTGATATCTATATTCTTCTATTTGCACTTAGTGTAAAAAAAATTACTGTGCTTCTTTTTAGAAAGTATGATGTATTTATTGAGAAAAAATGCCTAAACTCTATAAAATCTATAAACATCCACTTATGGAAAAATACTCGCAAATGGACTCGCGAAAAAACTATTGGAAACTATTGAATGTGAATAGTTTTCTTATAATTTTTAATAGTGAAAATTATTGGGAGGGTTTGGATAGTTTTTCAATAGTTTCCAATAGTTTTTTCACGAATCCAATATCTAATATTTTTCCATATAGGTCACTACACACTATTCGTAGATACATGTACATATGTAAACGTGTAATTATTATGCATTTCTCTTGTAGATATAAAAGTACTAAGTAACTAATAAAATAAAACGATAATATTTTTATTTGTTAATACTCATTTCTTTTGATACTTGTTTTCTTTGGTACTCATTTCATAGCACAAACAAGTCATTTGTGTCGTAACAAAATTGAAAATTATTTTCATCTCTATACAATTAAATTTTTTAAGCTGTGTGAATTAAGTGAAGTCGAATTTTTAATTCAGTTCTGTATTCCTCGTCTAAATTCTTCGTCTCAATTATGAAAATGAGAATTTAGTGGATAAATGCTGACAATGTGATTCAAATTAATGAAGTATACATACATAATTATTTTTTCATACTACATTGAATTATTTTTTGTAATATTAACACAATTTAAAACAAAACTTTTTAATGTTAACTGTTTTCAGTTGTGTTACGGGTTATACTGCTATTCGTGATATAATTGAAAATGTGAAAGTTTACCTTATTTCCTTTGGCAATTTCAGCAATAACCTTACCATTAACAGGATTTATTGTAGGAAATTTACGACCACTCATAGCATCCACAAATTCATTGTCGATGAACAACTTTAAGAAGAATTTGTATTCGATTAATAATGAGATAAAAATAACTTGCTCATTTAAAAAGTGGCATCTAAGGGATTGAAATACTGACAAATTCAAGTGCAATAATTTTTAGGTTTATCCCGTTTTTTTACTATTCTTTATAATCATTATTTGATTTTAATTAAAATATATAATATTTAAATTTATATCTTACTTTAAATAAAAGTTGATGTATTCTATAAATAAAATCAAATTACACTCGAAAATTAACTGAGCAAAGGAGAAATACGAAAGTTCTAGAAACGAGCTTAATTAAAATGTGAATTAAATCAACAATTTATGGTACATATATAATCAAAATAACGCGATATGTTTCGACTTGATTTAGTCATTATAAGTCATTAAATCGAAAAACAAATATGTTTAATTAATCAAAAACAATAAATCTTTGGGAAAGATAGCCAAAGAAAAAAAGAGAGTAGCCACATTAAAAAAAGTCAGACATATAAGTAGTATAAATAATGTAAATAATAATGAAATTATCATATAGATAAAAATTGAAACAATGTAAAAATCGATTTCTATAATAAGTCGGTTATAATTAATCGACCTCGGTAAATTAAAATGAAACGCAACTGATTTTTGTTCAAAAGTGAGAAAAAATGAAGTCAGAAAGATAAAATACGGAACGATGTCACAAAATTTGTTGCAATCAAAGTTTTGCAATTAATAAATTTAAAATTGATTTAAAAGTGTAAATATATATGTAATGATTACTGTTAAAGAGTTAATAAAATGTTAAATTATGTAGAGTAAAGATAGTACAGATTGAAAATCGCGGCGCGGCGTAGCTTCTTTGAATAAGTTGAAAGAGCCCTTTATGTAGATAACATAAGAGGATTCTTTTATTATTTTGAATCTTTATTGTATTGAATCTGATCTATTTAGTAAAAGAAAAGAGATTTTTGCACGTTCTATACGAGATATCAACTTACTTGAGTATATTTAATTTGGGCTCGTTTTGCCATTTTCTTCTTAACGATGCAACGATGTCTACACTCGAAAATAATAATCGACAGATAAGTACTTGAACGGTGTTTATATAAGCGAGGTATGGCCATTAAAAAACTAGATTATACGACAATTAGAGGAAGGTGGGGCAAGAAAGGGAAGGGAGAGAAAACGGGGTATCCCCTCTATCGCGCGATTCGAATGCAAAAATCACAAACGAGCATATGTGTTAGATACGGCTCCTCGGTCATTGAAAGTTACCTACGAGTCAGCGAAGTAGACAGCTGCGTTATTGAGATAAATTATAATTTATACTTTTTTGCGATTTCCTTATAACTTTATCTCATTTTTTCATGCGTGACATTAGTATTAAATTTTAGTAGTTCTCTTGTGAATGTATGTGTTTCTGAGACAAAATATAATGGACTGTAAGATAAAAGTGTTATTTTCTACTTTTGTAAACAGTGTTTGGAATATTATTGATATCATTTCGATTAGACGACATCGGGCAAGAAGGGGATAGAACAGAGTAGTGTAACTGCGTGCAGCACGAGTGTGTACCTATATCGTTATTGACCACAGCCATTCACAGCGCAGTATTTTTCATCGGACAGCCAATCATAGACGGCGATAATATGCACTATCGAGTGATATCGATATATCGACTTACGTCTATTAACCTCGCCACTATTGTTATTGCATAATTCGTCGGTTGACGGAAGAAAAACTTCCGAAAGTCTAAATCATAATCTGCAAAACAATAAAATCAGGTAAGGTGTATAAATCATTGAAAAAAAGACATTAACGAGGGGATATCCTATCTTAACCGACCCGACAAGCAAGTTAAGAAGAAATGCCTCTTTTTGGTTTTTATTAAACACATTTTATAATACTTTAAATTTTATTTTAATGGTAATTATTATGTAAGACAAATGTCTAAAGATTATTATAAAAATAAAGATGACTCATTAATTATGAAAACCTAACTTTTATTCATTCTCAAAGCTTAACTGCCCTGTCTTACCCCACCTTCCCTTTCCATAAAATAGTAGTTAGTAGTATAGTTTTAAAAATCCGTTTTTATCAAATCGCTGGTAAAAAAAACCACCAAAATTCCGGTCTTTTTCTGAAAAATTGCTTTTTTGCGAAAAAAATGCTGTTTTTGCTATGTAAATGACATACTACCTAGTATTATTAAAGTAAGACATTTTGTATAAGCGCTGGAATTAATATTGAGCTAATTTTTATGTTTATATTTGGAAAATTACATCACTTGAGGTTTAATAATTATTAATTATTAAACAAATTGTTCTAAGAACAAATGTAATCCTAATAACTAGTTTAAAGACTAATTTAAGTTAATATTTATTATTTATTTAATTATTGAAGAATTATGAATATTAGCAATTATCAAGAGGCAAATGTTTTATTTTATTTAAAAAATACATTAATTCTGTTTTTATTTATTTTTGTGATTTATTATTTTTTCCCTCGTAATCACATTATCATAAATAAAAAGAAAAAGCTTTAAGGGCAGAAACTTAAAGACAGAAACTAACAATAGTTTAATTTTATACGGATCGTTTTCTAGTTATTTTTCATTAACACAGATGTTTTATAGTTTACTTCTTCCTGTACATTGTTATAAATTTAATTATTTCAAATCATTCTCTCGACCTGCTATTATTTTATGAGCATGATATTTAAACTATGTATTTTTTAATTTTTTTAATTTTTGCAATACAAGCTTTAAAATATTAATTAGAATGAAAGTGACAAGACGAAAAATCGAACTGTCTCACGAATAGAAGTATGGCAAACTACGGACTCGAAAATAAGTGTGGCGAGCTAGAGTTAAGAAATTAAGTAAGAGTTAAGTAACTTTGATACTGATGAGGTACCACCATAGTACAACACTTTTTGAATTTTACCAATAAATTTTTCTACCCCTAAGAAAAAAACCGAAAAAATCCGCGGAAAAATTGAAAAAAAAACGGGTTTTTCCCAAGCCTTTAAAACTATAGTTAGTAGATAATTTTGGTAGTAACGAAATTCCATATACAAAAAAATATAGTTGTATATTAATTAATCTTTAACTATTCGTATCGTTATCAATCCCTTATGATTTCTCTCCGTGTAGTCTTAAAATATATTCGTCATGAGTTTTAAAAAAACTCATACTAAAAAAAGAATTTAATTTGCTTGAATTTAATATTCTGATATTTGAAGTATTAAATTACTGGATTCAGAATATATTTTAAATAAATTTAATGTTTGTGATAAATTTATGATAGATTTGTGATGTCACAAATAAATTTATGAAATACATGATAAAATAATATTTATTTATTTCGATAATAAATAACAATATGTATTTTAGAATACTGTTATAGACAAAACAGACGCGCGCACCGCGCGTTGCTACTGGACTTTGATATTAAATAATTTGATACAAATTACAAAAATATTACACTTTAACCTCTCAATGCACATAGTCAAAATACGCGATCTCCGCGATGACAGCCGTTCATGAAGTAAGCGCTGAATGAGAACCAATCAGCACATCCGAAAAGCGTCAAGAATAAACTTCAAGAGATGCGAGTATCAATTTAACAGGCACTTTTTCAGATAGATAGATTATAGATTATCGAAAAAGAAAACTAATATCTTGAACTTAGTCACTTGCATATATTTAATATTAATCAATTTTCTTTGATACGAAAGAAATGCGTTAGGTTAACTCAAAAACATCTCTCCTTCTTTAGAAGACAGAGGTGATGTGATTCGTCCAACTGTGTGTATTAAATCAATAAATCCGGTTTACCAGACGTGTTTCCGGACGACAGACTAAATTAACAGAAATTCACATTTTATTGCATGTAAACGTACAATTCAACTACATCCTAATGTTCAATATACGTTTAAAATATAAATTATAAAACACGGTACGTACATTACTTCGCTTTTTTGATTATCTTATGAAATGTCGGATATTTCGAACGAACACGATTGTTGTGGCGACAGCCCACAGCATGTTTCGCAACAACAACCTGAGGTAAGTCCTTTCTATCTCATTAGTTTACATTAGTTACATTAATTACAAACGTATCGACGCATACGACAGTAACATTACTTCATTAATACAAGTATAAATAAGCTATCATTAAAGAAGACTATTATATATGGAAAGCGAATTCTGAACTGTACTTATGTATGCTATAAATAGAGATTCATTATTTATTCATTGTATTGTTACGCACATGTACACAACAGTACACAATCTACTGTTTTCTTATCTCGTGATAAACTAAAAGGAACAACCATGCCTTGCGTTGGAGCACGGTGGTGGCGGAGACAACGTCGAGAAACCTCCGCTTTATTTACCTCAGCCAGAGGATGAATATCCGTCAAAGCCCGAACACACAATGGGACCTCTCGGTCCATGGGCTACGGGCAAAGTAACCTGTTCTCGCGAGGGTGGAATAACGGGTGTGAGACCAGTCGCAGATCGGTATTCCATCACCCTTTACGGACCAAATGAATGGCGCGCGCACAATTTAAATATCTTCCGACAATCGAATGAGAGAATCTGCGATGCCCAGTACGTAATTCAATATAATTTGATATTATCTGAAATCGCGTCTGGAATTTGATTCACAAAACCCATTAGGGAAGGAGATTTCTGGATCCGATGTTCCATAACATCGCACTGAAAGTGGAACATCATTTATTATTATAATAAAAACGATATTCTTAGAGTCATGGCAAACGGTGCGAAGCAATGCGTGGATCAAGCGTACACAGCAGCCAACAAAGTGCAATCGGAAACGACGGAACATTTAAAAACACGGGCTAATGTAGTATATCGTTGGAAGGCGGAATTAGAACATGCGATCGCTGCCATCGCGGAAGAGATGGAATTATTAGAGATCGAGCGTCGTCGTGTAAAGCGATCCTTATCAGTATTGACTACTCCTGCATCGATCGCGAACGAGTTTTTGCAGTTACGATCCTCTCGAATGGACTCTGATCTCGTCCGCGATAACGTCGAGGAGCAACTCACGAAGGTTGAATCTCAAATTAATTCATCGAAATAACGTCGTTTCTTTGCACCTTTTAATACGCGTTACGTTCCAGGAAATAGCCCTTATTTCCGAGATTCGAGATTTACTCAGCAGAACTCTCGAGCAGATTGACATGCAGATGGTCGAGCTGAGGTCCGCGAAAACGCGGACGGAAAACGATTGGTCTGACAAAATTCATACTTACAATCTAGATTCCGTATGTGTGAATTTGTCTAATGATTCTCCGCTTCTACTGTGGAAAGCTGGAGCTACGAGAGTCCCAGCCGAGTGAGTTTGCACCTTACACATGCGAAACTGACGAAGAAACATCACAAATTGAAAATTTTAGGACCGGTTTTCATTAGCTTGATGAACCAATTAAATTTAAGAATAGCCAACTACAAAACTCAAAATTGATCGTATTATTTCGTTTTTCTCGTCGATTTTCTGCAAATTATAATTTATTTGTGTAAAATATATTTAATACTTTATATTAATAATTTTTTAATTAAAAAATTGGATTAAGAAGATTGGATCAGTTTTAAGTTTTGTAGTTATTATTAAATTTAATCATCCGATAACGTTAATTGAAGATGGTGATTATTTCAAAATAATATATCTTTACTGTTTTTAGCGTAAGGACCATGGCATATAGAAAAATTTAAGCAGTAAAACTGAAGCAGTAAGCGAATCATATTGTTAAATTTAAGGCATAATATAAGCGATAATAAATCGAAACTGTTGATTTTCTTACTGTTTATGTCCTACTTCTTAAGTTTTTATGTGTGTCTTAAATTTCTGATGCAATCAATTTACATAATCGATATTTTTTTTAGTCAATCAACTCCTACGAGCTACGAACACTTCACACAAGAAGTATTAACTGCTGGCGAAACTACTAAACAAAGATCAATAAAACTAAGGTCCACCTTGAACGACATATATGCTAATTCCATTAAAGATCTACGCGACCAAGCAGCTCGCGTTGACATTGCACTGTCAGAAAACATAAAACTTACACAGGATTGCCTTCAGCAATTAGAAAAGGAATTACTTCGCGTAAGATCTGTGAACGCAATAAAAGTCAAGATATGCAAAAGATTAGGTAAAATAGCGAGAAAAAAACTTTTTTTATTTTTAGTGCCTGCAAGAACTAGCAAATACAGAAAAGCTGATTGAGGAACTTGGTGGTTCAACAAAGGGATTAAACAATGCTATGAAATTAGCACAAACGAGATTAGATAACAGATTAAATCGGCGCAATGTTGAAAATTGTCGAGATACACCTCAATATGCGTGAGTGGTTGAAAGTGAAATAATTATCTAGCAAATTAATGGAGTATTATCAATAAAAAGAAATTTTTATTTCATTCAGTCTTATTGAAGAAGTGAAATCACTTGGCGAACAAACCTCTGCTATATTAGCAGAATTAAAACGAGCTGAAGATTCACAGGCGGAATTAGTCAAGGCAAGGGGAATCCTTGAACATGAAATAATGGTAAAACGGAAAAGTTTGTACATAGACAAGGAACGAGGTCAGCTATTGCGTACATTCTTTCCTTCTACTACAGATTTATCTGGATTTCAATAAATTAAACACATGTAAAATATATAATAACAGATATTATTTAAAATTAAATATATTAACTAAATCAATTTCATCTTTTTCATCTACTTTATTATTTACTATCATGTACGAGAGCAAGGTGAAAAGTTCTCGGCCTAGCCCATAGATGGCACTGCTACAAATGAAATTGTGGGCTTTGACGCACAGAATATAAATGTTCAGTCGTCTTGACTGGTCTTGACGGAAATAATGCACGTTATTTTAACGGTAACAAGAGAGATTTATTAAGTATAACAATGGTACAAAGGTACGCGAGTTAATACAATGTATGACGCAACTCAAGACCACGCGTAAGCGAAAACGAAGGTGTGTGCGTCTGCGTGTGCGTGTGCGTGTGCATGTAAGCACACAAGTGAAGCGAGAGACTACTAACAAGCGAATGCGTGCGCAGCGCGACGATGAACGTGCTCGGCTTCCCTAGTCCTCAAACTATGCAGTTAAGTAGAGAGGGAATTCGCCGGTCGCCACAAAATTACTGTTTTGTTATGTTGACATACTTGTTGCAAAAGTAAATACCAAGGGGTCGATCATGAAACTTTTTCCCTAGGGTGGAAACGTGAAAAGTGGAAATTTTACCATTGAAATTAATGGAGAAATTTTTCACTTTTCACGTTTCCCCCTTCAGAAAAAGTTTCATGATCGACCCTCAAATGTGAATTTGATCAGACAAATAGTTTGTTTTATACAGCTGTTTAAAGTAAGCGTGTTGTGTGTTTTTGACCAAATGAATAAACTTGAATACCGTTTCGTCATAAAATTCTTCGTTTTGGATGGTTTATTGCCAACAGAAATTCATCCAAAGTTGGTGAAAGTGTATAAGAAGTCTGCACCTTCGTTATCAACAGTAAAAAAATGGGTAGCGGAGTTTAAACGTGGTCGTACATTGATTGAAGATGATCCACGTGAAGGACGGCCAAAAACTGCAATTACCGAAGAAAATATCGAGAAGATACACAATATGGTTCTAGATGATCGACGATTAAAGGTATGAGATAGCTAAGGCTGTAGGCATCTCAGAAGAAAGGGTACGACACATTTTACACGAAGAACTCAATATGAGAAAGCTTTGTGTAAGATGGGTGCCGCATTTGTTAATTGTTTGGCGCTTTGGCAATGGGAAAATTGAGAGGTTTGAAGTATGAATTGTTGAAACATCCTCCCTGTTCGCCAGATTTGGCTCTCTCTGACTTTCATCTATTCCCAAATCTTAAGAAATTTGTGGCTGGAAAACGTTTTGGGTCAAATGAAGAGGTGATAGCAGTGGTAAATGAATATTTTGAAGACCTTCCAGAATCGCACTTCAGGGACGGAATCCAGTTATTGGAGAAACGTTGGACAATGTGTATTGAACTAAAGGGAGACTACATTGAGAAATAAATGCATTTTTAAAATAAAAAACTCATTTTTTCACTACTAGGCCGAGAACTTTTCACCTTGTCCTCGTATTTTTTCAAATAAAAAATATATAAAGTGTGGATTTTTATACACATTAATATTTAGATTAAATTTATGCAATATTTTTTTTCTCATACTTGGTATAGAGCTCTGCTTCAAAAATCGTTTAATACTCGAAAAAGAGTAATAAAAAATCTTTAGTAAAATTTCGAATTAGAAAATTTTATTTATAATTATAGCGGTAACATCTTTTGAGCTCTTTATCCATATTTATTATTGACGAATATCCTCTTGTCGAAAATCTATAAAAAATAGATAAAAGTAAATGAATATATATTGTTTTCTTCAGTATAATAATAGAACTAGCTGCACCTCCTCATTTTATATGTAATAATTTTTTATGCAAGAAATGTTATAAGTACTATTTCTTTATATAAAATAATTAATAAAAATTATGTGCTTATTAATACCATGATTAGTTTGTTGTTGCTTATGTCTGCTTCATGTATTTTATGTCATTCATATCGCTAATGCGTGCGCAAGTTCTTCGACATTTGCGTCCTTTTCCCTCCTTTTTCTGCTTCTTTCTCTTTTTCTCTATCTCTCCTCTTTCATTCTATCTATCTAACCTAACATGTGCTTACTACAACAAAAACTATAGATAGAAGGTAGAAATCTTTATTGGTTGTGCGTGGATTCGCGAGATTCGCGAGAGAGAGAAGAAATAACTAAACAATCACCAAACAGTAATCCAACGTGATTGGCTACTACTGTTCTCTTTGCTGTTAGATCCAACAAAAACCAATTAACTTCAGGTTTTGTACCGAGCATGCTCATCGGCAACGATTGATATTGTTGCTACTGGTTGCCATTGTAAGTAAACAACTTCGAATGTGTGCCCACGACCCACAATCAATCTGTAGAATGATCTAACAAAATTATCTGTAATAAATGGCGGAGGCGAAGCGAATGCAACATCTTGTGAAACATAACCCCGTGCAAGAAACAATGGACATAGCACAAGAGGAAGAAGAAACAAAGCAGGTGAATTTGGAAATTCTCGAGGATGGTGAGGAGACAGCTCAGCAACCGGTTTATCAGATTCGACCGCATCTTAATGAAAAGTATGTCAGTTTAAATTTATAAATAATATATTAGTCTTATATTTATGAATAATATAATTTGTACTAAGAGAGAGAAAGAGAATAATTATAAGATAGATCAATCTATTCTTAAATTAATATGCAACTGATGACATAATTAATGTAGCTGATATTGTTTTAGAATTTGATTATAGATTTAATTATTTAAACACTTTTAACATAGGTTTAAACCTCTAAGTGCGAAGGAGGTAATACATGATGTGCTGTTTGATCAACTCGCTACGAAGTCATATGATGCACAGGCAGCTGCTCAGTGGACCAAAGATATAGCAGATATTATTGAAAGAAAAATTAAAAGTAACACTTATCTCTTCTTTTATGTGCATGCACAATTTGATTTTATATTACATTTATATCCATTTCCACTAATGTAGATTAATTTTGATCTCAATATAATTTACTCTTTATCTTTTCCCAATTCTTAGAACTGAAAAAAGATAGAATAAGTTAATCCACATTGATAGAAATGGACATTAAAGTCTCATATAAATATTTATTATACAACCCTTTTTGTGATCTATTTACAGACTTACAATTTAAGAGATATAAATATATCGTCAATGTAGTTTTGGGACAGCAACATGGTGCTGGTGTAAAAATAGGTACAAGATGTATTTGGGATGCAGAAGCTGATACATATGCCTACGATAGTTTCATTAATGTAAGAGGATAAATGTTTTAGTTCAACTTATTGTTATACAATATCCAAATATCTTTTATATTCTGACTCAATTGCATGTTGTTTTTCAGGATACTATATTTTGCGTGGCTATAGTATATGCAGTTTATTTTTATTAAGACATTTTAAATATATTTTCTGAAAAAATATGGAATAAATGCATGAATGTGGAAAACTATTATTTAGAAATATCAGTGAATTTATTAAAGTACAATCTATTATTACCATACATTAATACGTATGCAACGCAATGTTATATGTAATGATATGACACAATTTTTTACATATAATTACACATAATATTTATACATACATTTATTCAAATATAATGTTATGTGCATGATTGTGTTCACAATATCTTCCATTTCATATGGTTTTTTTTACTAAAATTATTATAGCACCATAATTCACGGTAATATAGCATAATTAAAATTTATTTATCCTACTTGTTACAATATTTGTCATGATTTATTCACTTTTTCCTTGTTATCTTTGTAAGTTCATTTTTTTAAATAATTAATGGGATAATTTAAAATTTAATGTATGTGTGACATCAATAAAATTCCTTATTAATTATAATTTTACTTGATTTTTGAAAAAAAAGGACATCTAATTTAGATAGTTAATTACTATCTAAATTAAACTATAAGATGTCCTTAAATACTACGATATATAACTTGTTTTTTGCATGAAAGATTTACATTGCAGTAAACAATATAAATAAAAGTACAAAAATATTTGTGTATTAATAAAAATTCTAATTAAAAATATTTGATTATGTGCTATTAATTAATTTCATTTACTTTATATATATATATATATATATATCATAAAATATATAATAATAAACTTTAGAAATGTACAGAAGGCACTAGATATAACATTTCGTATTATGCGTTTCATTATAGCAAATGTTATATTGCAGACCATTTAAAAATTCTTACTCATTTGCATTAGATAAAATAGTATTTGTAATAATAAAAATAAATAGCTTCCCAAAATATTCTTGCTATATTTATAAATATGTTAACATAGCATATTAACGATGTTCGCTTTCACGTAACAGCATGATTTGTTTTGATTACTTGCTTATTACATAATCTGTCATGTATTAAATATTAACATATATAGAACTGTTTTTAAGTATATTTTTTAAAGTGAAATAGATATATGATTTAAAGAAAAAAGAAGCACAACAATTCAAATAAATGATACTTACACTGGCAAGAAGAAAAATGATGAAAGTTATAAAACTCTGCTCTAAGGCTACATATTTTTGCATTAACTTTTCTAATTTCTTTTGATTAGTTTATGATGACAAATGTATATCATTTGTGTATGTTTGAGTATCATTGTTTGTGTATCGTTCATTTTAATTTGTTAATATAATAATGTTACATAATGACGCATGGCAACGCGCAGCATAATGGAAGGCAAACTGGAACAACAGCACCTCCTTTGCTACTTTTACTTTTACTTTTACTAGACGCTTCATATTCATATTTTCCACTGGCCTTTTGCCACTCTCCCTACAAAATGAATGCAAAGATTAATTAATAAGATAACATATTTAGGACTGTAAATTAAATATTTGCCAAATAAAGTCGCATAATGACTTACGCCAGATTGTGACATGACTGCGCTAGATTCTTCTTTCTTGGTGAATTCCGCCGAACCAGGAGGATAATAGACCGGTGGCCCAGCAACATTCTTGCTTTTGACTTTCGGTGGTGTATGTGGAACAAAATCAACTTCTTTCTTCGTAGCCGATGATTCTCTTTTGCTCTTACGTTCGTGTCTCTCTATATCATCCAGTACCTCTCGCTGAACGAACAAAATACATAGGATTATTATCGTACAAATAATATTAATCAGATAGTATTAATTACTTTACCTCAGAGTCAGAGAACGAAGCCATGAGGTCCTCCAGTTTCGTCGGTGGTCCTTCGCCATTGGCAATGGGCTTAGCAGGATACACACTAGTTGGAAACGGTTTCGGCAAGAGGACTTCGTGGTCGTCAGCGTTCTTATTCGGTGGTACTGTCGTCGTAGTATTCGAGAATTTATAGATCGTTGTACCAGACGGTGATGTTTCCTGCCGCGGATAATAAGTCCTTGTCGGAGTATCTGGTTTGTCGGGATAACGTCCACTGGACGGTGGTCTGCCAGATCTGTATTCTTCGTATCGATTAATAGTTCTGGTGTGCGTCTCGTTTACGGTAGGCGATTGGTTTTGATATATGGTCCCAGAATAGTCCGTACGATCGCCTGGTCCATGGCCATTAGGATAATTATCGGCATGATAATACTTCTCGGTCACGGTGGTCTTGGTTTCCAGGTTGTTCGTTGGCGGAGCACTGCGATAAGTATAAGGAGGCTGGTGTTCCTCGCGATAGAACTTTGTCTCCTTATGTATACTTTTGGATTTCTCAGTGATATCGGTTGGCGAGTATCTGACCGGTGTACCAGGATGTCCGGTCTCCGTCATGGTCTGATAGGTGATTGCCTTGTCTGTGGTGGTTCCGCTGGTTCTTGGTACCGTGTACGTGATCATTTGATCACCGGGCAGCTTGACACTCCCTGGCACGCTGCTACCTGGTAGGTACGTCTCCGGTGCTCCCGGTAGTTCGTAGGTGTACGTCTTAATGGTGGTAGTTACCTTTGTGTTCGGACCAGGTGCCAGATTGATCGGTATCGATGGACTTGGCGACGGGACCGGTACGCCGTACTCAATACTTTTGTATTCTTGCGTGCTTTGAGTCGATCGTGGTTCAGTTTGGTAATCTTAGGAAACAAGATGCATCCTTTGCTTATTCTGAATGTCAAAATTTGGAAAATTGAAATTCTTTAATATTCTATATAAAGTACATACTTTCGTGAATGATCTTGACATCTCTTTGAGTTCCTGGCAGAGGGGAAGTTTGTTTCGAACGAGATGTTGAACTGTCGCCATAGACCTAATGAATACAATTATGTTAACGCTAATTGTCTATTTCACTTAATATTAAATTTAACTCGATGAATCGATGTTTGACAATATTTTTAATAATATGACTTTGCTCACCAATTCTCTGTTAACTACTGTTTTCTTAATAGCCGATTCTGGACTTTGATATGAATATGGGCTCGCTAGAGTTTTAGTTTCCTCATAAGTTCTTTCATGAATGTCGTCCCTGTAGATATTAATTGTTTTTATTATAAATTTATATTGATATTTCGAAATTGTAAGAGAGTTATAAAAATAGTTGTAGACGGATCATTTGTATCGCCTGCAATAAATTTCTTTCATACGTAAATTACAATTGAGAAATATGAGTTTATTTCTATTTTAACGGAAAATATATATGTTACGCGACCGAGTCGCTTGGCATCCATTCAGAAAATGAAAGTATTTTGGAACTTATGAGAAACGGAATTGTGTACTCACATCAAGGGCGCGCCAGTGAGAGGCTGTTTGTTCTCTGATATGCCCCATGAATCTAAAACAATAAATCATCGAGTATGTTATCATCGTGATTATTAAAAACGCGATAAGTTTAGAAAAACAGCGCAATAAAAAGTTCTAAATCAATGTCAATTTATGTGTGCTTGAAATGATAAAGTGCCAATAAGTTGCGATGATGATTTACGTTGCTGTTTTGATCTTCTGAGAGCCATAACATTAACTACTCCAATGGTGGATTTTATTGGCTGGTAGCGAACATCTCCGGTCGACGAATATTCTCACCGACAGTCGTCCTTGTCCTTTCAGTAGTAATTTCTATCCTCTACTAGCTCTACATCTTCCCCGCGGTCTTTCTCTCTTACCTTTCGTTCTTTCTTTCGGGAGAGCAGCGGACACACGAAGAAATCGGGTCAACCTTCTGCCATAAGTCCTAATATGGCTGTGCTTGTGTGTTATGCGTGACCGCAAAGAACATGAGCTACGACCGTGTCGTCTCTGCCAAATACAGAGATACAAGGAAGATCTCCTTGCTTCCAACATGCTTCTTTACAGCGGAGATGAATAAAGTTTCGTAAAGATACTGATGCCACTGACTTTCATAATATTTGACGACGAAATACTCGGAAATTACCTCAAACAACTTAAAAAGATTTTTGTGCAGGTAAAATTTAACGATACGTTGAAGGAACGTAATACTTGCACTTTGCACGAAAATCACGAGGTGATTAATGATGGATGATGGATGAGCCACGTTTCGCGTGCATAAAAATACCAAATCCGTGAGGTACCCCCTAATTTAAATTCGTGCGTTATTTCCACATGATTTTTACCAAATTTTTCATTTTCATTTTTTTAACAATTTTTTTATATACGTATATTTGGAAATATCTTTACTAAATTTCGTAAGAAAAATGGAGATGCAATTCGAAACTTCAGTTTATGTTCGTTCTCTTTCAAAAGCAATGATAACTGAAGATACGAGCGACATGATCTCGCACGCTTATAATTTTTTTTGGGAAATACAGCTATTATAAAATCGTGCTGAAAATGCGAATAACCCTCAAATTCGATCCACTCACGATTTTTTTATTATTAATTAACCATAAACCAGCAAGGCCGTCGCGCGCCTTAAAAGGCGTGACACGAGCAACCGGCTCCCCTACCTTCCTTGATCGTTTCACGTTCGCGCGCTATTCACCGCGACCCCGTGATGTTACTTGTCTCAGTTAATTCAAGGAACCCGATAGGAATCCGCTTTGCAACAGTACACTAAACTCTATGGAATGTCCTAGAGCTACGTACAGCACAATATGTAATATTGTTATATAACTATAACATGTTTGTTAAAAATTATGTATAATTTAATAAAGAAATATAAATTTTTCTTACCTGGTTTTCCATCCAAATCCTTGTTGTAGTGGTATGACACCTGCTTGTAGGCTACCGTTTTGGTTTGACCAGGTTGGACCTGCGAACGCAAGAAGACGGACGTCGTGAATGCAGAATCCCGCATCGGTATGCGTAGGCATTCAGGTCATCCGTTTTTATAGCAACGATCCGATCGTAATAAATTAGTGCGAGCAATGCGTGGGTAGTGTCAGAGCCGGACTCTCCTTATAAGACTTTGATTACTGTCCCACGTGTAAGACATGGGCGGATCGGTAACAACACCGTGAATTCCGCGGAGCGATTCACGGCCGATAATTGTTCCAACTGTGAAATGCAACTATGCAAAATTCTCAGAGTATGACATAGGAGATAGATTATTTTTAAATAAATTATAATTGTGAAATTTTTCATTTTATTTTTTTTTTATAATATCGTCTTCTCTACTATGTGTGCATTATGTACGATCAAACTTTAACACGTAATTTCGCAAGCTTAGAATATGTAAATAAGACGTCTAAGAGTTTTATAGATTATTACATTACATTCTACCGTTCCAGATGACGATAGACAGCGTCGCTTAAAGATCTTAAAGCCCATTAGTTTGAAGATATATCCGGCTGGTGTGCAAGGAGTGTAAGAGCAAACCAATTTATTTTCATTGAACGTTGGATTACAAGCCATACGACCAGCGAACGCTGCAATTACTACCTCGAGGCCCCTGTTACACGCAAGACTGATTCTGTGCCTCACCGTGATGCTCTAATGTTCAATATATCGCGTAAAATGGTAATATTATTACTACAATTACGTAGCTGTCCCGAACACCATTACCGAGCTGAACGTTTTAATGCGTTTCAACATTTTCTCTTTTACCTGATCAGACAACCAGTCAAAATCAGGTACGAAAAACATTTTGTTGTTTGCAATATTTTAGAAAATAAAGAGTATTTAAAATTATAAATCTTTAACGCTATCGTAAAAAAATATATTTCATCGTATGTATATTAGAAAGTTAATAATAATGAAGGATGAGAGTAGACTTTTTTAATTTTTATATCAATTATGAAAAGAAAAAAATTTTTAATTTGTATAAACATTTTAAGTTATAACTCCCTTCATTTATTAAAGCATTCTTCAAAACTTCGCGTGAAGACCAAAGGTTAGTGGATAAATGCGAAAGCGAGGGAGTGGCGTAATTACGGTCATCGAACGATCATAATTTGGCTTCAAATTAAACAGTTGTACGGGTGACTATTATTATAGTGCAATTACACGATCGACGAATTTATTTTTGTTTAATGCTAGATCGATTTTCCGGGACATATAGCGAGAGACATAATTTTAAATATAAGAGTGATCTCACTTATTCCTTACGGTGTGTCTAATGTAGCGAGAGGTAGCATTGAGTGTTCGCTAGATGCACCGGCATTTGCAACCCGGGGGCAAATACATATACGATGCAATCTGCGTGGCGTATAATTGGAGCCGCAGAGTCCAGCGGGACGCATAAAGCTCGGTGAATGTTAACGTAGAAGTGATTTCATACTTTGCGTCTAACAATCTATTGCGCCGATTTATATAGTACAGCGGGTGTTGTAGATGCGTTGTTAATAATAATGTTGATTAATGTCATCGATAAATGGATACGCGGTACCATATGATTTATTGATGCTAATCGATTTTTTATTAATCTGCGTTTTATCCCAGTATTAATTTTTTTCCCTCAGGTGATATTTTATTCATTTAAGTTTTAAATAGCAAAGACGTGCATACATTAAACACATAAGT
Organism: Solenopsis fugax; assembly: GCA_003595255.1. Taxonomy (NCBI): domain Eukaryota; kingdom Metazoa; phylum Arthropoda; class Insecta; order Hymenoptera; family Formicidae; genus Solenopsis; species Solenopsis fugax. Next base: position 7,548 of record QKQZ01015894.1, on the reverse strand, counting down.
ATAATTTTATATTCATTTGAAATATAAATGAGGCCGATATTCATAGTCGTTAATAATTTTTAATCTTTGATTAAAAGCTTAATTAATTATAGATTCATTCATACATCCATTCATTTTTTTCTTTCAATCAAAGATTGAAAATTATTTACGACTGTGAATACTAGTCCTAAATCTTTAAATCAATTAAATTTGTAATGATAATTTTTTGTGTAACTCGATAATCTTGAGAAAATTATTTGAAGTATTTGTTAAATAATATAAAATCAAGTGTTGACAAATTTCTTGCTCGGTTATTTCAAGCAAATTATATCGAGAATTTTTACATGCTATCAAGTAGCTTCACTTAATTAATGTCAGATAATCGTAATAGTCATTTTCTCTTCAACAACACATCCAGCGATCTTGGCAAGGGCGCATGGCGCGGTATGCGAAACTAGTTTCTTGCATGCATTAATCACGCAACATATTCTTTTTTTTTCGTACAAGAACCAGCACAGTCAACGTCGACGTGATTTCATCCGATGCGTGTCGAGATTATCGTTCTTTCCTGTTCCTAGATTTTATCCCCGGGCTAATATCCATTCTTTGTACCGCAAGTAATAATAAGGAAACTATAACTCGCACTTTAGATTTAACTTTTATATTTTATATGTTATATGATTTAATTAATCGAGAATGTGTGTATCTATTCTTTTTTTTAAATGTGATATTACATAATACTGAGAAGGAATAGAAATAAACTTCACAACTATATAACTTTTCAGAAAAGACTTATTCACGTGAAAAAAATTCTCTAAAGGTAGAACTGTGTAAATTCAAAATTGTTCTTTATTTTCCGAGTAGTGTTGAATAAATCGAATTCAGCTTACGATATTTTAATAACGTGTTATTTCAGTTTAAAGACTTACATCTTGCAACTCCGCGTCCAGGTGTTCCAGTCCCGGTATACCACTTGATGTACCAATTGGGCCGCTACTAACGAATTTCTCAGTGGTAGTCACCCTCGAACGAGATGGAGACACGGATCTGGAAAATAATTTTTAATCTGGTTATTTATTATAATCCATTGTTGCATATGAAAAGATTCTATTTGCATAAGAGATGCGCCATTTGGAATTGTTGTCTAACTTGTTCTCTCACCTGCCCTCGGAAATCACTCTGGTGGGATTGGCAGCTACCCTGTATTCAACTTGGGGTAAGAGTGTTCTGTCTCTGCTAGGAGTAGCACTTCTCGAGACACTCGTCTGCAGATCCTCGAGAAGTGCGTCTGAAAGAGCCAAACAAATAAATTTAACACGTCATCGGTGTTTTAACGAGAAGAATAGAGATGAGAAAGTGAAACCGAGTATCTGAACGATTACAACTTTACATTAGGTTTTGTCACTTTAAACGCAAATTTAAACGCATTACATAAATTTTGTTTCAAGAATATATTACTTTCGGCAATAAGAAAAGAGCTCAAGATAATTACATCATCAAAGGTTTGATAAATTGTTCGTGCCGTTGCGCGCGCGTAATTTATTCTCTTTCGCATGTGCGAAAACATCGCGAGTGAGAAGATCGCGGATTCGTTCGATGGAAAAAGAGAGGAGCGGAAACGAACAACGGATGGATAGGGTTACAGCTCTGGTGGCACATTTAAAGGTTTACCCAAGTTGTTTTCGAGGCTGCTGGCCGTGGCTGCTCCGTCTCTCTGGCCAGATATAGGACCGCCATGACTCACGAGCTTTCTGCTTGTGTGCGTCGTCGTTCGTTCCCTCACGGCTGCTGACATTGTATTCTTCTTAAGCCCTGCCTCACGAAATCTGTAACGGGTAACGTGGAAGGCTTGATTGACGTCCTGATTAATTTTGTTGTAACCTATCATTAATCAGCCTCATTGTGAATATTTATCGGATAACGATAAGATCTCTGGAGGACGTCAAGTAACTGAAATGACTGTATGGATGGACATTTCTTGCTGCAACGCGCTACTTATAGAAGTGTAGAGTTATAAATAGGATTGATATTAGGATTCGGATCTCTGTAGAGAGCTATGGACTTTCGCAGAAACTTTCGCACCACTCGAAGCCGGTTTACAAGACTCGCGCAACAACCGTGACCAGGCCGGCCAGTTTTAGGTTCGAGTGGGTGTAGGTTCCTGATTTCCGTCGCGCATGCACGGTTTTTACCTTAGCTATAAGAGCACTCTCTTAACGTATCATTAGCTTTTTGACAAAATATTTTCAAGCAAAAAATGCGTAGACTTCATTTATTTAACATTTTACGCACATTACAAAATATCACTGCGTTATATTTTAGAAAACTACATTAATGTCCATAATTTCTATTAATGTAAAATTAATTTTTAAAATTAGAAAAAAATGAAAAATTAAATAGAGATTAATGTTAAACTACATTGGTGAAAATGGACATAAAAGGACAACGTCGAATTTCGTGAAAACTGATCCGTTTAAAACATATAAGACTGGAAGGGATAAGATTAGTCTGGAAACTAAATCGGCGGAAATGCGAAATGGTCTCATACTTATTCCGGTGGAGGCACCAATGCGAATGAGGCCAGGGGGCCAAGGAAGCCTTCCAAGAATCGGCAACTAAAGAGGTACGCATTCATATGATCTCCTCTAAAATCCCGAAACGCATGGTGCCGGTGGGACCGTTTCTAAAATGTGAACTAGCGGCTATTACGCGAGTAATTCTAGTATATCAATCGCACTACAAGAAGGAAGATGATGTTACAATCCAAATTTGGTAATGATTCTTATTGAAGGTAAGTTTGGCCAAATTGGTCCAAGGTCAGATAAATGCAGATCAAGGTCAATTACAGCATCGTGCATGCCTCCGTAACGAGTATCGCCTTTATTGTGATATACGAGTTCTTAATGACATTGTGCTATCAAGATTACCATCAAAGATAGTTTGGTCATAGGAAAAAAAAACATATCTAGACGATGATGACACACAACACATAAACTACTTCAAAAGTTTTAACAAAACGTAGATTACACATTATCATATATATGCCATAAATATGTATGTGTATAAAAAATATATGTATAAAAATATACATATTAATGATTAATATGATTAATAATATATGTAGAATATAAATAATATGCGTAATTTCAGTAGTCAGATAGAGTCATGAAAAAAGTTAAGAACAAAAAAAAAAGACGATAACGAGACCATTCACAAACTCAGATTTTATCACACAATTTCATTTTCTGACGGCGTTATAAGTTGACTTCAAAGCGCGCCGCGTCATTCCTGTTTAATATAGAGCACACGTAACTACTTGATCGGCTCGAATCAGTAATATCGGTTGCAGTGGCGTAATTAAAACGTGGGCGAATTGTCAGGAAGAAGAAAAATTGTATAATAAAGTTGATTTATCATAATAATAATGACTGAATCATTTCTGCAAAGTACATATGAAAAATAGATTACTTTATAGAGTAATAAAATCGATACAGTTTTTAAACAATACAAACAGAAGTCTTAATTGGAATTTAAAATAATTTCGTATAATTGTCATATTGTCGAGCGCAACAGTTACGCCACTGGTAACGGACGATTTAACTGCTTTAAGCAGATAGCCGGTCACCGTTAGTGACATTGTATCGTGCCCTCCAAGGCTATCGTGTCAATCGAAACGACGATGACTGCGATTCATTTGGTTCCAAGAAAGCTACCTAATCCTGATTCTGTTCGTGTTAGTGTTTCAGATCCGATAGATACAGAGCTCTCATCTTCCCAGTCACGTTTTACTTGCCCATCTTTTTAATTGTGAATCTAATTTGCACGCATGCAAATATATTCTTGGCTACCGGGTCGCGATGTAATAATTTCAGCTTGCAAAATGCACCTGCGCGTCACTGATCCCAATTCTTGCGCAATCACTTTCGTCTCGTTTAAACATAAGGAGGCTGCGCGCAGTGGGCGGAGGGAAAACAAGAGGAAAAAATCGTTTGCACCACAAAATTACTTTATCGTTGGTCCACGCCGATGCAATCTCTCAAAAAATTTAATGTGCTTCTTTTTATTGACAAAAACTCAATATTTTTTTCCCTACAAACCATGTTAATGTAAAATCCAAAGATTGAAAGATTAAATGTTATATTTGTCGTTAACAAAGTAATACATTATTACATATAACGAATATCGCAGTAATCATTTTTTATTACGTTTAGCTGCTTTCTTAGATTATAAAAGAAAATATGATTTTTATGTAGAAAGCTTTACCAGCTGTAGAAAGCTTTACCAGCTGTTGCTGATCAATTCGACAAAATTAGATTAATTGTGCTGGCATTGATATAAGAAGTACTTTTAGGCACGTTACGAGCGAGAACAAATCCGTGACTCACGTACTGTATTTCACGACGAGAGCTTTTCGCTGATGTTTACAGTTTCGTAAATAAAACAAATCATGTCGGAAGGTTACGAGATCATATGTATTTTTGTCTCTAAGGGACAAAATTCGATTATAAAATAGCGAGATATTTCCGCGAAGTGATTTAGTTTTACAGCAGTCGAAATTATTAAAATTTGATGTACGATTATATATTAATCAATGTTAACAATATTTTATTTTTAAAAATTTTATTTAAATATATTTCATTTAAAAAAATATAGAAATATTTTAAATTTTACAATTAGCAAAGTATACGAGGGTATGATTATCGCGAACGTAACAATAGAAATTATCTGTCGTTAAGAGTAAATAAGAATTACTCCGAAGAAAAAGGATCTAGTACGAGAAGAAGTGCATTATTATTCTAAACACTACAAGAGATCGTGTTGCAACTGCGTGATTATGTTACGTCGTTACCACTGCTGGTATATTGGCGCATCTCAACGTTTCTGCAATGCTGAAGTAGGAATACACTGTCCTACGTGTTACATAGCCGTGTATTATATCCAAATATATATTACTCAACAACGTAGCGTCTGACGTCTGGTACTATTAATTGCGGCATCGTGCTGATTGTATGGTGCCGGTTTTATTGAGCGTACGAGGAATGGAAACATATAAACGATACAAAATTACAACTGTGTCAACTGTGGGAGAAAGTACTATGTTTGCATTCACAACACAATTGCGCAAACGACTGTAAACATGAATATCACAGACTCCATGGAATGAGTTTCTCTTATTGGGTATTCATTGAATTTTGGAAATATCTATGAAACGTTTTTCGCTGGCATTCATGTCAAAAACATAATAATTATGCAATTGAGACCAATAAAAGAGTGGAAATTCTGTCTTGGATACTTTTATGGTTAAAACAATTTTCCTATACAATTTTATAGTTACAATATTTTTCGTGAGTGTTCATGTCGAATTTAAAATATAAAAAAAATTCTATAAAAAATTTAAAAAAAAATTATGTTTAAATAATTATTTTTATGATTTATGTCTTACAGTTCTCGTTTTACATTGCTCGGTATTGTGAAATAATCAATTTAAATTCTTGCACCGTATTAATTCGAACTGGTAATTGAAACGTGACATTATTATTGATTGCTTGTGTGAATGATTATTAAGTTTATGATATTCAGAAAGAAATTCTTGCATGTCTGATGTTTTAGTATATATAATCATTGAGAGAGATGAAATAAAAAAATTCAAAAGTTTCAAGTTTATCGTAGGTGAGCTTGACTAATTCAATACTTAAACATATGACTTTAGCAGATAATATCGAATTTTTTTATCAATTGCGAGATTGATAGAAATACATAGTGAAGTTATGATTGCAGTTCGCTAAATATAATATCACTTTTATTTTTAATAACTCTTCTTTTAAATAAAAATAATTTTTTAATGAAACTAAAAATGAAATAAAATGTAATTCTGATTATGTTTTTTTTGTTTTTAGTTGAGAGTTTTGTCGTAAAGAGGTATTCAACAAGTTTGCAGAAAAAATTAAGAAAAATATATTTTTCGGATCAATTTGTCGAGATACATTAATCAATTATGTTGGTCATTTATTAGCGTACATGCACATACAAGAAAGATAAGGAAAAATATAAAATCCAATCTCGTATAAATTTGAAGATGACATTTGACATCACGTGGGTGGCAACGGTCCAGCCAACTGGCGCCCGGAATTTCATCTCATCTCATCTTATCTCATCTCTCTCTTTCTCATCTCCTTCGTCCGTCGCCATTCCCCGTTCTTTGTTTAACCAGTTTAAATATAACCCATCCACCTTTATGCCGTTATTTACATCTCAACCAACAGATTTTCTACAGTCGGCGCATTTTATGTAGCTAGCAGATTTTTAATGGCATTTTGACGATTGCTTCTTAATGCTGTTTTGCAAACGTGCATAAACGAACCGTGAGTTTTGGCGTCTGCACTGTGCCAAGATAAAATTTGCACATGTGATTGCCATTAGCTGTTTTCAACAGCTGTGTATCCCTAATGAAGTTAAACGTATAAAAATATGACAATGTATTATTTCATATTTTAATTAATTGTTTTCTTAAGAAAATGTCATCTCAACGGCATTTTGATGTTAAACAATATCTCTCAGTATTAAAAAGTTCAAATTTGTAAAACTTTATTTCACTCAACATCATAAGAAACAAAAAATATATGACTTTATTTTTGGAGCGCCAACTCAATGGTAAGAAGCTCTATAAACCATGAGCCAATAAGATTTTGGCTTTGGGCCTATTTTTACGTCTACTTTCGTCGTCCCCGCGTCCTCATTTTTTGTATCACCTCAGTCGTACAAATCTGTTTTATTCAATCTTTTATTTATTTTCTTACAAGTCCATTTTATGCAAAAGTAAACCACCTGCCAAATAGTGCCGACAGATAAATCAGACAGATTAAAAACAAGAAACAATTTCAAGAATTACGATTTTGTTTCAAATCTTAATAATTCACAGGAGTGATTTCTTCTTTCATTAATTAAACGTCACGTTAATGAAGATGAAATAATTGACAACTTAAAATATTGCACAAAGTGTCAAAGAATTTCCGTTTATTCTCGAACGTTGTTCTTATGTATAATGCATCGCTTACGAAGCTCTTAATGAACGTTGTAACGTTCATAGTGACGCATGAATTATGCATATTGGTATTTATTCTGAGCGGTCTTTAAAACGCACCTAACATGGTTGAGAGATCCGCGAAGACGAAAAGTGGGATTCGACCTTCCGCCTATCTCCAATCATCTGTTCATCATATTACGTGTGCTTGAAGAGACAAGTTCCAGTCAATATTGAGGATTTGTAATTAGTATCAAACTATTCTATATAAAACTATCTTGTTTTGAAAATTTTAATTTTACAGAAAATTTTTATAAAACAAAATCTGATTAATTTCCTTATATTAAAATAATAAGCTTTTAAAATATGATTTTGTAAAATCATATTTTAAACTTAATAAAATAATTAAGAAATATTCTATGTACTTCATATAATCCATAAAGAAACTTAAAAATTTATATAAATTTATTTATATTATAATTTTAATTATGAGTGGTTAAATGCAGTATGTGAAACTTATATTTCAATCTATTTCCGCCATAGGTAGA